>CAUYON010121676.1:0-93291 GCA_963573935.1 Arctocebus calabarensis
AGTGATCAAGGAAATGCCATGAAGGATATCTGTAACAGTATGATCAAAATATTTCTGAATGTATATGAATCGTGCCCTGTGATTGCACCAATGTACATAATTATGATTCAATAAAATTATTAAAAAAAAATAAATAAAAAAAATAAAAATATTGTAAATGTCATCCGAAAGAAGTAAATACCAAAATTTATTTCTAGATATATTTCATACAAAATGTATCAAATTTTTATTAACAGCATGTAAGGTGATTTATTCTATTCTATTCAAGTTTTATTTCTTGTTAATTAGACCATACTGAGCAACAAAGTACTGCGAAGGCTGTCAGACACATATTTGTCATTTTTGCTTAAATGAGGAAACAGTTACTGAGAAGCAAAGAGACAAATGAGAATTAGGACTAAGGAGAGTAGGAAGAAGTAAAAATAAAAATAAAGGTGAAAAGACATGCGTAGGGAAGAAAAAACAAACTAGGAAACTGAGGAACAAGGGAAGGAGAAAGGGGGAGAGAGGAGAAAAAGGCAAGAGATGGGAAAGAAGAATGAAATGGAGGGATGTGCACTTTATTAATGATGAGAGCGAGAAAAAAATGGTGAAAGTGAGGAGAGACGGGGATGGGGAGGTGAGAAGTGGTGGGAGGGAGGGGAGAGAGAGAAGAAAAGAGATGCTTTTAATCCCAATGTGCCCACAAACCAAAAATAGCACCCAGCCTTGCAAATCACCTTCCTCTTATTTTGTTTTGTTTTGTTTTTGTAGAGACAGAGTCTCACTTTATCGCCCTCGGTAGAGTGCCGTGGCGTCACACAGCTCACAGCAACCTCCAACTCCTGGGCTTAGGCGATTCTCTGGCCTCAGCCTCCCTAGTAGCTGGGACTACAGGTGCCCACCACAATGCCCGGCTATTTTACTGTTTTGCAATTCCGCTGAGGCTGGGTTTGAACCCGCCGCCTTCGGTATATGGGGCAGGCTCCCTACTCAATGAGCCACAGGCGCCACCTGCAAATCACCTTCCTCTTAAAGGGGAGTAGGTCTTTCATTCAAGACATGCAGAGCTACAGAGATTATCCTTGTCTCTGTCAACAGATTATAATGGGTATTTCAGAATTTTTAAGATAACTTAGAAAAATTCCAACAATGTCTGTGTAATGTCATACGAAAGGACCTGGGGAAACTCAACATACATCAACTTGAAGGATGACACCATATTCCATTAGCTTGCTTTTGCTTTGACTTTTTAAGTGGCTTTTAAAAACATTTTTGAATTTTTAAACACATTAAAGAAATACTATAATGCTTTTCAGTGCCTGAGCATGTAAAGCACATTTTCCCCCTGCAGCATAATTGAAATCTAATTAATCATTTTCTCTAGAGATGTTTTCTAAAGACAACTTATTGTGACAACAATGGGAAAACGATTTTGCTGCTCATCACTGAAAATGTTTCAGTTGGGGCAATGATATGATTTTGTGAAAGCTTATACATGTTTTCTATTAGTTACATTCGCATAATTTACCAATGACATTAACAGTCCAAGGGCGATGCCAGTGAACTCTCACGTCTTTGCCAGGCAGGAATTGTTTCTTCACCTTCTAAAATAAGAAACTGACGTACACAGACATTTCAGTCGTGTTCATTTCTGTTCCATTCATGAATTAGAGGAGTAATGTTCCCCGTTTATTCGTAAATTCAGAAGTAAGCACCTTTTTGCCCGACTGTTTTTACCGCTGATTTAATAATCTGGAAGCACCCTCGCTGCGGCTGAATAGGACTTCTTGGTAGTCCTGTGTATTGATGAACTCTGTGTTTTTGTGCCAAATGGTTCTTTCTGCCCTCAGTGGCCATGTTGGTTATTCTACACGGTCAAGCCCATCGGCTCACAGAGGAATGAGTAGTCCTTCCTCCTGGAATTACAGCTCCATCTCACGCAGTTCCCAGCAGCTGCCTGTGCTCTCGACCAGCATGCCAGCGTCTAACAGGTTCAGGGCTCCTGAGCCAGGTCCTCAAAACCATGTTTTATTTCTGAAAAATGAGCCTTGGAAATTCTGAGCGACTCCTCATTCATCAGGTCACTGATTTCCATGTAAACACATTCTTATGCCCTTAGACTATTTTTCCTTCCTTTATGAATTTATTCTTTTGGATCTAGGTATTTCCAGTTTTTATTACATTATTTACTCTTATCATCAGGAGATCTTGGTTGTAAATAAATCTAAAAACTTGTAGCATGCATTCTGACGTTGGGGTTGGTTTAGTGATGGCTGTGAAGCATGGCGGTGAAGGTGCTGAGGCTCTCCTTTATCACCCAGCGTTAGTGCAGGGAGCTCGGACACTGTCCTTGGACAAATGATTGCTGAGTTGTTTGCTGATCAGCCTCCACATTGTACTGTGATCGATTTTCATAAATGAAATTTCAGCATGTGGAAACTTCCAGAAAATCTTTTCACTATTGTGCCTCCTTTATAGGACTTGGATTCCACTTCTGGCTTCACCATCGACAATCCTAGATCAGGCTTCTTTATGTCTCTGTTTCCTCTTTGAGAATAAGAATCACCAGATGACCTGTCACCTGCTGCTTAAACACGCAAACTGTGTGACATGCACCTGGACGTGGGCTCAGGCGTCACAGGAGGACACCGCAGACACTGGCAGATTTTGTTCTTTTTCACTTCAGTTTTAAGATGGGATTTAAACTGAGAGATTTCCACTGGGGTGATGTGTTGACTCGTCCACTGGCAATAGGACAGAGACCGCAGCGCCCAAGCACTCGTGCGTTCCAGGTGGCTTTGTGCGCCCGATTACGGTCATGCTTTGAAAACAACTAGAATAACTAACGCCCCAGTTTTTAAGTCCAGTTCCAAATAATATGTAATAACAAAGAACTGACATTGTACATTTTGGTCTTTTCAGTCTTGAAAAGATTTTTCAATTGCACATATACTGAATTGAAAATGTTTGACTGAAAAATTATGCTCTAATGTAGGATTTCTTTCTAACATATTTATGAATAATTTTTGAAGGAAACCTCAGGCTCTAATTTTTTTTTTAAGCCTTCCTTGGTAGCTCTTACTTTAGCTTTATTTATTTTTTTGCAGTTTTTGGCTGGGGCTGGGTTTGAACCCGCCACTTCTGGCATATGGGGCCAGCGCCACAGATGCTACCCTAGCACTCTAATTTTTAAGCTTGGAAAGTTCATGGCCTTAGTTAATATGTGCAGATGTATATACACACATACTACGGTATATGTCAAAACATATATAATTTATACATAATATATCTTATATAAAAATATAATTGCTATATCTATGAATATATATCTATTTATATATCATACAGCTTCCATATATTACATGTTATAATTAATATGTTACAATATGTTATGGAATATGTGTTATAACCCACATAATATATATGTTTTTTCTCCCAATAACGGAGGGGGAGTTAACGTAGATGCAATGATTTTGATTACTAAAGTGTTTTCTGAAAAAATATGGGTCACACAAAGCCCATGGGTAGGTGAGAATTGAGGACAGATTTGGAGGAAACCAGTGCAAGTGATACCTCCTCAAATTAAACAGTCACCCCTTCACCTTTAATGCGATTATGGAACCACATCTATTTTCACTTAAAAGAAGATAGTGAACTTCAAGAGCAAGACAGATACATTCTTTTATTTTCTAAATGTAGCCAGTGAAAATTACCTTAATGCTAAAGGTTTAGGGATGTAAAGCTGTGAAATTACTAATTCACATTATTCCATGTTATAATGTTTCCCATATGGAGAGGATTTTCATATCTAAAATACATCCATATGGAAATTGTGAAGCTATGAATTTCCTCCTGATGTAGCCACTAAGCTTCCAGCTGCTGGAGTTTTGGAGGCAGCACTGTCTCACCGCAGGACGGCAAGGACAATGCAAGCACCACCGTGGTTCACTTTGGGATGCAGGACCCGGGGGACAAATTTATTTTTGGTTTCAGCTGTCACATTGGTTAATATAGTGATTGCCTCTTTAAAGGATTAATTTCATAGCCCACAATTTATCAGTCCTACATTTGAAGGCATTTTCACACTAAAATACTATTTCTTAAAGTATGGCTCATAAGCACCAGAATCCCTGGGATAGTGGTGGGTATACAGATTCTCAGGCAATAAACCAGGGTTTAGGAGAGTCATCCTGTGTGAGATTTCCCTTCATGAGTCTCCAGTCCATAGCACAAGTCTAATCAGAGGTTAGTACAGAGGTTAATCAATGAATATTTGTTCAAAGAGTAAACAAAAGAACACTAAGGAATAAAAACCACTACTTTATAACAAAGAGGAAACCAAGTTGAATGAATGTAGAGCTGGGCAAAGCTGTCCTATTACTATTAATAACCTTCAAAAATTGAACCAAAGAATTCAAAGGGAACTCTTAACTAAATCATTCAGTTGAGTCAACAGGAAAATCAACTATATTTTACAACAATCTTCTCTGGAGACAGTCTTACAAAGACATAAAGTATTCTATTTTAAACAATCTAGCTCTTTTTAGAAGTTTTTCCTCCATCACGTTTACAGAAAAGCTCAAATCCTTGGCAATATGCCATAATTTTTCAAAGCTAGATTTTAAAGAGGCAAGATAGTGCTTTAAAATTTCTAAATATTTTCACTATCTTTATTTGTTACTATTTACAGACAAAGTGACTCATGAATTTTGGACAATAAGTAGCTCTCACATTTTAAAGTTTTAACATCTAAAAGTTAGAATGTTACCTACTGTCAAGGCAACAGTAAGAATGGCAGGAAGGAGAAACTGAAATGCAGCAGGAGGACCACATAAGAAAATAAATGACTTTAAATGCCTGCAAAAGAAGGGACCATGAAAACCAAAAGCACATGTGAGACAGTTCATAAGGATTTTTCAAACAGAAAATCTTGGTATGTAGGGGAATGACCAGACTTTGAAAACTTGCAAGTAAGAAAATGAAGACAGGTCCAAGATGCCAACTCGTCCAGGACAAGAGATTCAAGACCCTCAACAGCCCTTCCTGGAGGGAGGCACATTTGTCCTCTTTCAGTCTAAACAGGCATCGGGAACACGGGATGTAATCTGTAGTAATAATTCATATATCTTTGTGGTAAACTCAGGAAATGGTTTATCTCTCGTGTGGGGCCAACTTAAATTTCCTGCTGATACAACTCCTGTTTTTAGGCATAGAACATTAATAAATGCATGAGGCCAGCAAGTGTTACCAACTGTTCAGTCCTGAGACCAAGGTGGATTTGTGCCCTTCAATGGCCAGGAGAATAAAATGTCACGTAGGGAGGTTGCTTGAACACTTAATTGTATGTTAAAACATGATATGTATATCAGATATATGATATATATTTTCTTCCCAATCTACAAACATTTAGCCTAAAAATATAGAGATTTCTCTAACCAATTTTGCATTCTAGAATTTAAAACAAGCACTATAGAGATGAGTAAATGTGAAAACTATGTCCTAGATAGAGATAGCCTTTTAGAACAAAGCAAAATGTGTACAAAATTATCTCACTCTTATCAGTTACCATTTCATAATTCAAATTCATGTAAATTTTGTTACCTTATAGTGTCAATCATGCATTCACATAGTCATGTTAAAATAATTTTTAAAAAATTTTGCTTACCAAAACATAGCCCCAAGTCTTGAAAAGGAAAGGCTAACCTTTTTAAACAAGTAACTTCCAGAACAAAGTCAATGTAGTAGGATATTTAATTGAATTAGTCTTTAATCATACAAATTTATAAATGATGTAGAAGACTTATTGATCCCCAATACTTAAATATCTCATTGCATGAATAACAAATTATATAAAATATGCAAAATAATAGTACATTAGCTTAAATAACACTAATAAATTGCAAAGCTTAGCATGAAATTGAAAAATCACTAATGGAACACGATGTTCATGCAATAAGCAGAGACTCATTCATAATGTAAGAGCAAAACTGTTAGCAGCAAGCTCAGAGAGCTCAATTTAGAAGTGTTTTTATGGACAGGCTGGATTGATCTGAGTAGTGGTTCCTGAGGAGATTCCACTTACCCCAAAAAGCATCTTGGGAGATTGTTACAAAAATTTTCCACTTGTACCTGAAACTTGTATTATTTAGATCACCTGTATTCTTTATAGCAACTTTTATGTGTTGAAAGAGATAGAATTAACTTGAAGAACTTAGATGTAATCACTGGAACAAAGGTCATGTGATTTGAGCTTTTCTCCTTTAGTGTTTTCCTGTTTGGTATTTGCTTTGATTAGACTATGCCCCCAAAGTTCACCTGCTGAAAATTCAATAGCCGATGCAACAGTGTTGAGGGTGGGACCTTTGAGAGGTGATGAGGTCATGGAGCTCTGCCTTCCTGAACGGGTTAATGCCAGTAACTGTGGGGTGGGTTCGTGACTGCAGGGATGGGTTCAACCCTCTTCCTCTTGGCCCTCCGCCTTCCTCCACCACATGAGATGGCAAGAGGGTCCTCACCAGATAATGTGGTCCCTGGATCTCACTTACTAACCTTCACAAGCCAAATCCATTTCTCTTTTTATAAATTACCTGGTCTCAGGTATTCTGTTATAGCAGCAAAAAACAAATTAAGACATTATTCACGTTCTATGTTCTATAAATGTAAACTGGTAAGAATAGATATTCATTTGCTCTTAGCCAAAAAGCCAAGAAGTGATGCTCTGTAAATTAAAAAGAAAAAACAATATTCTATTCCTTCATTCTGCAGACAGCACTTATTGTGATAAAAGCTAAAAGTATGCCTGAAAAATAAGACTGAACGTCTTAGTATACTGGGACCTCACAAGATTCAAGACTCAATATCATTCAGAAGTTAGTATATATCAGGGGCTACCTTGAGTAGGAAAACGAGTCACTGAACATATTAGAGGGAACTTGTTAGGCCCATGTTTCGGCCATAAGTTGGTCCCCAGGCATGGAGATTGATGATAACGTTATTAAGTAAAGCTCTAGTGTTTTCTACTTTCATTTTTACCTTAATATCACCTCTAAATTTAATTGGTATTTCAAAAGAGAATATAGTTTGAATTTGAATGTTCTGTATCTAAAGGTGAGCGTAAGGATGAGTTTGAAGGTGATATGAAGTTGTCAAAAGTCATAAAGCTGCTACTAATTTCAAGATAAAAATAAATTGTGTTACTGTTAGCTAATACAACAGGGAATCTGATAACGAGTTCACCTAATATAGTCCCTAAAAGTGAAGATTTTAGTCAAAGAAACTTAGAGAAGATGGAATCTGTTTGTAACAGAACACTCCAGGGATGTCGAATAAGTAAAAATAGGCATTTGTCCTTCACTCATTTCTATCCTCAATGGTTCATTTATGAGCTTCCTTCTGAATTATCATCCTGCCAGCTCACTTAGGAACTGAGAGAGATGCGAGTGTATACACCATGTCCATCCATCATTTTGTCTTTGCTCCGTTAGTGATCAATAACATCAATACCAACAATTTCAATATTAACACTTTCTCGAAAAAAGACAATTTGCATACTTGGTACGGTGATAAGCATCTAACCTTAGTGACGTCTGGACTTGGTCTACCATAAACAATGGTGATTATGCTCAGTGACCTCTTAATGTCTTAAGTCAGAGAACGCCTGTTTCATGGATACGATTTGCAACCACTGAGCACTGAAATAGGAAATTGATTAGCCAAAGGAAGGTGCAGAAGAAAATTTATAGTGTGGCACAAATACTAAGTTTTAAAAGATGGTTAAAAAAACTCACATATGAGAATTGGTTAGTCACGCACTTTAGTCATGCTGATCCCAAAGCTTGTTATAAGAATAAACTAAAAAGAAAATGAATTAAATAGGCTTAAAACTAAGATAGAGGCTTACAGGAAAATAGAAATCAGTGAAATAAAAATACAATACGACCACTGGTCAAGTTAGTAAATGTAGATTATTTCTTTCTTGATTTTCATGGATAATAAGAAAATTTAATTCCCATTGTCTTTCTTTTTAGAAAGATCACAGATGACCCAACAAAGCTTCTTAGCTATTATTGGATTATTCTGATAATCTTTTAATTGTTACATTTGACTAGCCTTTTTTTAAAAATAAGTTTTATCAGCAGAACATATTCTTTTAATATTGTACGTAGTCAATAGTTTTCAACTCAGAAAACCATCTCTACACAGTAAACATATATGGGTCTATGAAAGAAGATGAAGAAAACCCCCATATATCACTAAATTTGTAAATATACACATTGAAATTTTAGGCTACTTTTATCTATAAAAATTCTCTTTGAGTTACTTTGGAGCCTTAGGTTCTAATAGCTAACAGATTCAGGTAGCCTGGTGCTAACTTTCAAGGGGCCTTATTTTTTGTAGATGTCAATTTTTGGATTCTTTCCATGATGACCACCACACAAACTTAACAGATACACCGATGTAATTTTTTTGGCTTTCTAAAGAAAAAAGCCCTCAGATTAGCTTTACGCTACATTTTCTGTACATGCAAAGGAAATAGAGGAAATGTCAGCATATGATTGTCTTAAATAATGTTTAATAACTCTATTTCAAATGAGGTCATATTTAAGACTATTTAAAGAACTGAAAAGATAGGAGAACCAAAATGCTAGAAAATTATTATAAAGACAGAAAAACATTAAGTGCTAGAAAACTAAATATACGAAACTAAATCTGTATTTCTAAAATATACTTTAGTATACAATTCTCAAAGTTGATGATACCCAGGGACAAAAAGCTATATTAATTTAAAAAGGAGATTGTAGACAACACTATAAGAGATTCTGGTTTAGCAGAATTAAGCATGTCTAATTACTTCTCCAAGATACTCTGAAGCAGTTGGCCCTTTAAACCCTTTGAGAAACTCAGTTTTAAATTCTGAATATTTATACAAAGAAGAGGTATTACAAATTATTGTCCACTGAATTTTAATCTGTTTGAAGAAAAAAATGTAAGTATAAAGTTTTTAGGAAAAAAGAGTATTTTTATTTATGATATGAAATAAAAGGGTGAAATAGTAGAAGGTAATTATACAGTAAAATTATTTAATTGAAAATGCGCAGACTTCAGATCCTGTCCACATGTATCTATGTGCCCTAAGAAGAACTTACTCCAGTTCTAATGTTACTTAGACGCTCTCCAAATTAACAGCAGAAATGGATTGAGCTTCGGTGCCCATTAAACTACAAATCACTGATGTCGCCCACAACAACACGGATTCTCAGAAAACTTTAAAAGTTAAAAAAGCTAACAAAGAAGTAACCTCTTTCTCAAATGTAGACATTCCAGAAACTACTCAGGCTGGTGACTGAATGAAGATGGGTACCAGAAAAGTAAATGAGGCATTAAATTATGATTTTTCCTCAGGAAGTTTATGTCTAATTGTGATCTTGACATTTGTGTTCTCACAGGCTCTAGAAGCAGAGCGGTTCAAAGCCCAAGGCTCTAATGGATTCTAATCATTGATGCTTCCCATCCACGAACGTAGGTCTAAAGGGCTAAAATAATCAGCAGACAGGGAAAGAAAAATAACCGCCAACCAGAAGACTGCAAAAGAATAGTCTATATCACATTTTGGAATGAAATAGGGACACGGCTGGAAATGTACCCTGGAATTCATAGTTATAAACCAGACTTCACCAAAGGTGCAGACTGTCCATAATTCATAATTTAGAGACTGACTCAAAAACCTCAAAATGAGAACTTAGTTTAGAGTAGATCCAAAGTGATAGTGCTCAAAAAACAATTACACTCATTCTGGAGAAACCTAGTTTAAAGAATAATAACAGAAATATTTAAATTACCCCACAATCCAAAAAGGAAACAAACACATAAGGAAAATATGACATGATAAGCCAAAGACAGGGGAAGTTACAGTCAGCAGATTCATAAAATGTTCACATATTAGAATTATCAGCCACAGAATATACAATAAGTATGCTAAAATGTCTCAAAAAGTAAAGAAAAAAAAAACAAAGAAAAGAACTTTTAACATTAGACACATAATAATTGAAATGAAAAATTCAGTTGAAGACTCAAACTATAATTTAAATACACCTAAAAAGAGAATAGGTGACTTAAAAATACAGAAATGAAGAATTTACATATACAGAAACAATTGGATCCTGAGACAAAAATGTGACAAAAATATGCCAGCGAGGTTCAGAGATATTGAAGATAGAGTGAGAAGATATAAAATGCTTCTTGCTTAAGTTTCAAAAGAAGAGAAAGAGAAAGTTATTGAGAAGCTAATAGCTAAGAATTTTCTTGACTTCTCGAATAGATATCAATACATTGATTCTAGAAAGCTAATAAAATACAAGAAGGATTAACAAAAATAAATCTATATCTAGACACATTGCAGTGTAACTACATGATTAACAAAGAGAAAGATCATACATGTAATCAGAGAGAAAAGACAGACTGTCTTCATAGAAGCAGGAATTAGGATGTCCTATAAATTGCCATCAGAAACAACAGACCAAAGAAAACAGTAATACAAGTTTATTATGCATAGAAACGCCCAAACTTCTCCATCTAAAATTCTAGTTTTTAAAGAATTGAAATGAATTAATGATTTCCACGCACAAAAATAGGGGAGTTTAATTTCAATACCTGCACAGTGGACAGGCTTAATGGCTGACCCCTATTATCCCAGCACTCTGGGAGGCTGGGGTGCATTGCTTGAGCTCAGGAGTTCGAGACTGGCCTGAGTAAGAGTGAGGCTCTGTCTCTACTTAAAGTAGAAAAACTAGCCAGGTATGGTGGTGGGCATCTCTAGTCCCAACTTCTCGGGAGGCTGAGGCAGGAGGATCATTGGAGCCCAAGAGTTTGAGGTTGCTGTGAGCTACGACATCACAGCACTCTACCCAGGATGACAGAGTAAGACTCAGTCACAAACAAACAAATAAAGAAAACCCAGCATAGCCTCAACAACAGTAATTTTAAAATTAAAACTATTTTAAAATACATGTGTGCATACTATATATTATGAATCTTATATGCTGTATAATATATAAGAAATATTATTACATATAGCTGTATGGATGAATATGTACCCATATATTCATAGACATAATATGAACGCATATGTAAATAGACATATGTGTGTATCTGCGCACACACAAGTACATAGATACACACAGATACCCAGACAGAGGGAAGAGAGAGATGCAAACCCTTGTCAATCCAGGAGGTATGTATGGAAGATTTTTATATTACTATTTAAGTTTATTCCACAGATTTAAAATTATTTAAAAATAATAATTAAAAATAAAAAAATATATAATAGAACGTTCCCACAAATTTAGAAATTAAGAAGCATATTTCCAAATGGCTCACAGTCAAAAATAACTTATAGTAGGAATTAGAAAAGAATTCGATGTAATTAACAAAAAATTAACGAATTGTATTACCAATTTATCCAAACTTGCGTATTGTGTTTGGAGAACACCTACCAGGAAATGTACAGCCTTAAATACCTTATCTTAGAAACAAGGCTGAGAAATAATGGTCAAGCATGCATTCGTTTTAGAAATTAGAAAAATAACAACAAAATTAGAGAAGAGAAAAACACAAAGCAGAAAATGAAGAGCAGAAATAAAGAAGTTTTTTTAAAGAATCAAAAGAGAGAATCAATAAAGTTCAATTTTTTCTTCTGAGAAAAGACCAGTGAAATTGCCAAACTCCTGGTGACTTTTGAGAATTAAAAAAATGAAACTTTGGCTCAGGGCCTGTGGCTCAACGGGTGAAGGCGCCAGCCCACGTACACCTGAGCTGGCGGGTTTGAATCCAGCCTGGGCCCGCCAAACAACAATGACAGCTGCAACCAAAAAATAGCTGGGCATTGTGGCGGGCATCTGTAGTCCCAGCTCCTTAGGAGGCAAAGGCAAGAGACTCGCTTGACTCCAGGAATTGGAGGTTGCTGTGAGCTGTGATGCCACAGTACTCTATCCAGGGTCAAAGCTTGAGGCTCTGTCTCAAAAAAAAAAAAAAAAGGAACTTACTCTGTTTAGTTGGCATTATACAGAAATTAACAGCCATATAGGTCTAGAAATGTTAAACTTATTTTTTTTCCATTTGTACAGGTGTAACGCACTGTATTAAATATGTAAGGTCTTATCTACATGGGTTTGATTACATAAACTAACAGTGTATTCTCTACATAATGAAAAAAGCAGAGAATAGGTGACATTAAAAATTTAACGATAAGAATGCTATAAATATTACTCATGAATAAATTTTTGCCAATAAATTTGAAAATTCACAAAATGCATGAATTCCTAAAATATGGCTTATCATACTAACTTGAGAAAGAGTAGACAATCTTAATAATGTTGTTAATTTTATGAGAAATTTATTGTGTAACTGAAAATCCTCCTATGAATAAAACTCCAGGCCTATTCTTCTTTCACAGTTTGTTCTTCCGTGAATTCAAATAACAAATGACCCTTATTCTACATCAACTACTCCAGAATGTGGGGAAAAGGAGAGACTGTCTAATGCATTTTATGATGCCAGCAAATAAATGTATAATACAAGATCAATTTCACCTAGGAATGCAGATGAGAAGATTCTAAACAGAATCTTGGTGAACGAGACCCAGTAACACCTAGAAGTGTAATTCTCGTGACAAAGTGCATTTGTCCTAGAAATGTGTGTAAAATTAGAAGTGATGGCTATTACTTCATTTAAAAAACATATCTGTGCGTTAAATCATCCTGTAATGAGTATTATAACTACAACTAGCTATTACCCAGAGAAGTTTTCAAGGGGAGGTGGTGTGTGTGTGTGTTAGTGCACCTGTATGTATGAAAAGAAAAGTACAGCAACATGGCCAGAATGACTGTGGGAAAGATTCAGGGGGAGAAAGATAAATGAGAAGCACTTTGTCCTCAGGGAGTTCAGCCTATCAGATGGTACCCCGAGGCCTGCTGGGCTCTCTACCCTCTCACCCCACTCCATATCTCACTGTCAAGACCTGTACAGAAGGGAGACAGTCAGAGCTGGTTACAAAGGTCCAAATGACCAAGGAATTGGGATCATCTAGAATAGATTCCTGAACATACGACTTCACATACTACCCCCTTTTAAAGAAACAAAAACGTATCCATTGTTAAATTCTTAATCAATTAACCAAATGTAATTACTGGCTACTGAATAAGATAACCTGTAGTATTTATATTAATTACATTCATATCCTTTTAATTTTTTTTTAATTATGCCTCTTAATGGTCTTACCACTGATAACTAGAAAACAATAAGGTTTAGTAAACATGCAAGCCCCATCATGTTCTTCATCAAATAACTGGAGTATTAGAGCATTGAATCTGTCAAATTTTTGCTGAATATACAACGCACCTCCTAAATCACAGGAAAACATCCTTAACTCACACTAATCAACCTGGAGCTGACCATACTGGTCACCATGAGTGGTTGGCTTTGCCCATCATTGGCAGCGAGTTGTCTTTCTGTGATCACTTGATTTTCATAATTCATGTAATTACTGTTATCATTACGATACTAATGACTGTTAAAGTCGAAATGTGTGAAATTAATTCACCAACAAGTGTAAATATATGTCCATGAAAACCCAGTATATAAAACCAAAGCAGAAAATGAAACTTTGGTATTCTCTTGAAAATAAGAAATGATTATCAAGTTTAGAATATCAGTGGGTAGATGTACGATTCATGAATATGACCACAAGGTGACCACAGATAGGTAAATGCAGTTACAATTAATCCGCATGATAATGACTACTGAGAGGATATATTACCCTTCTCTAATGGACTGAATTTGAAAACCTATCTAGTTCAGTTTCTTGAGCCCGAAATAAATTAATTCATAAAGGTGACCTAATGGTTGACACATTTTAGAATTTGAGGGTGACCTGGCTATGACAAGCCACCCCACTGATGACCAGTGTTTTTTTTAACTCATCTTACTGGCTTGCTGGGTGCCCCCTTTCTCCTCTACAGTTCTCTGTCTGTTTTTCCTCAAGCAGAATGCTTGGTCAAAAAAGAACATTTTATTTTTTTTAACATGGAAGACTATTCCTTGTTGATTTCTGTTTAGGTAAGTTTCAAATTCCTGGGTTATTTGAACCTCCTAGAATTGAAAAAAAAATGGCACTTAAAATTAATCCTAGAAATTAAAAAAAATCTTTTTATTTAGAGGTCTAATTTTTTAAAGTCTATTTCTAGACCAAGCCCCCAATCCATCCCCAACAGGCTGGTTCCAGGATAGTGTGTAGCCCTGTATTCTCTAATACAAAGGATAATCACCTGCCCGGCTTTCTTCAGTTCATCTCATGAAGAACGGCTGGTGTACAAATGTGTGACAGGATCACTTGCAGGTTGGGAAAGAGGCCAACCCGCCCTCCCTGTCTCCCCCTGCCCCACGCCAAGGGCGAGGGCAGGAACTTGCCTTTGTCCTGGTGAGGAGGACCCCAGGTGCAGGTGCATGCCAGCTGGAGCCTGCCCGCACGCCAGCTGGAGCCTAGGAGCCCAGATACGCACTTGCTGTGATTCTGAGCCTTCCTACACCCCAGCCCCCTTATGTGGTTGGCCCCCTGGAATACTGGTGATTAGGCCCATATTTTCAAATGGTTTGTGACGGACAGCACCGGGAAACAATGCATTTGAAATAGTAACACAGCTCTTCTTTACGGAGTCAGTCAAATAAGTCGGGCATCTCTCTTTAGTCCAAAACAAACACGACATGGAACATGTTATTGAAAATGCCATATGTCTGAGGGGGAGAATAAAAGGTTTGATTTCACAAGAATTTGTCAGGCAACCACGACAAGGGAGGCACCTGGAGCAAATGCTACGAGCAATAAAAATCCCCTTCCCTTCTTCCTTCATTTGTTTCAGCAAATTTAATGTTTCTTGTAAGTCTCATTTGCTTCCTCCTGCATATGTGAATTGAAACCGCGTGTCCATGGGTAACACACTGATCTTTAAGAACATCCAAGGCAGACTTCAAATAAAAAAAAAAATACAGAAAGTTCTGATACTTTTTCACCAAGTTGGAGTTGTCTTTATTAATTAGTCAAATTTGCAACCAAGAATTAATAAGTTCTCAGCCAAGTGCCATGGGCTGTGTTAGGAACCAGGTAGACCGAGATGAGAGCAGGACAGCCCTCGCCCCTGAGCAGCCAACGGGCTGCAGACAGAAGAGCATGTTACCCTGGAATTCCATCTCATTCAATGCACGGGTCACTGAAAGTTGTTAAGAACATGACTAATTATGTCAGAAAGAGTAAAAAAGTTTCCAGAGAAGGAAGAGAGAGACATAGAAGAAGAGCAGAGAGCCAAACAAAATGCACAGAGGTGGAAAAGCAAGGCCCTTTCCCTGCAATTACAGGTGTGAATGTGCCACCTTGATGCGGAGCACAGGGCCACCAGGAGGTCACTGCCCTGCCCAAGTCAGGAAGGCGCAGCCGCCGTCGGTGAGGGCCTGAGCAGCCCTGCAAACCTTCAGCTTCGTCCTGAAGCCGCTGTCGTCGGTGGGATTAAGCACGGGAGTGACATGTTTTGTTTTGTTTTTTCTCTTTTAGGTACATAACTCAGCATCGTCAGGGTAACATGAAGAAAGAGGAGGCAAGAGCCCAGTTAGGGAGCTACCGCGGTCCCCTGTGCACACGGGTCAGCGGCAGCCCCAGTTAAAGCTGGGGCCGGACAGTGACAAGGACGGGCTTGGGGGAGGGCAGGGCTCTGGAGCGGGATGGACGGTCTAGCAAGCCTCCTATTTCACCGTTCCAGGCCTTTGTCAGGTGTGTTCCCATCCGCTGTGCACGCGGCTGTAGGGCACAGGGAGCGGACACCAGGGGTCTGCCCCGAGTGTACCACACCGTCTGCAGGAGCCGCGCAGAGGACAGGGCAGCCGCGGGGGGCTGGCCCCGAAGTGCTGGGTGGAATTGCGAGAGGGGGGCTTGGGAAGACATTTCAGATAAAAGGAGGAATAGGAACCAGGGCGTGGAAACTGGGAGGTGAACTCTGGAGCAGCGCGGGGCCATCGGAGAAGAAGCGGAGGGCCTGGGGAGAGAGTTCAGGCGTCTTCATCCAAAAGGACAGTAAGGTAAGCAGAGTCTACCGCCCACGTAGTCACTTAGTGTTTCCTGTTGTTTCACCAAATGCCTCCATACCCTAAATCAGCGGTTCTCAACCTGTGGCTCGGGACCCCTTTGTAACAATGAAAATACATCGGCACTAGGAAGGGTGAGAACCACTGCCCTAAATGATCTAGGGGGGAGGCTGGATCTTACCCACGTACATATTTATACTTGGCCATGAGGCTGGATTCTCGCACTGAATTAACTCTGGGAACTTTTTGGACTTTTAGTTTATCCCTCCCAGTAAATGCTTTTCATCCACTGTAATATCATCTTAATAGTCTCTCTTTTATCCTTTGTGTCAGTGAATAAACACTACCTAATTTCAGGACAAGGAATCTTGCCAGGTGGGCTCAACCAGTCTTGTAGAATCTGTTCTCCAGAAAGCATTGTTCTTCACTATCCAATGTCCTGGGATGGTTGTGTCGGAAAGCAGGTGTTTCTGACATTTTGAAAAGAGATGGATATCTTACTTTATATACAATATTCCTTTATGTCTAGTATTTTATAGCTCTCAAAAATCAGTCTTATTGGCACATGAGGTATGTGTTAATTAAAATGATTGGTTAATGCTTTCAGGGTCAAAGAACTGAGGGCAACAGTATTAAGTAATCAAACATCTGGCTTTTCTAACTTCTGTAGCTGAAAATAAAATTGGAGAGGCAAAAACTCTAAAGCTGGACTTAGTAGAATAACAACTGCAGATGACAAACTCACCTTGAAAACAAAATTTTTTTAATTGTTAAATGTAAGCTGAAAAAAATGTAGGGAATTCGATCACAAAATCTTAATATTCATGGAGAATAAGGGATAAGAATTACAGAACTATGTCTAAGTCAGGTGGTTGAGGAGCCTCATGCCTGTGATCCCAACATCTGGAAGGCTGAGATGGGAGGATTGCTTAAGGTCAGGAGTTCAAGACCAGCCTGAGCAAAAGTGAGATCCCATCTCTACTAAAAGTAGAAAAACTAGGCGGGCACGGTGGTGGGCGCCTGTAGTCCCAGCTACTCAGGAGGCTGCGGTAGGAAGATTGATCCAGCCCAAGAGTTTGAGGTTGCTTTCTGAGTCATAATAAAATCTATTTTAAAACATGATACAAAGGGGGAAAAAAAGTTGAGTATTTGTTATTTATCTTTGTGCCACTTACTGTTAATCAGAAAGGCAAAGATTCTCACAGACTAGGGAAAACCAGTTTTGTAGGGGAGACAAGGGGAAGATTTTTAGATGGTAAGAGACACCAAGCAAATCAAAGTCAAAACAAGCTGAAGTACTATGTGCATGAGGAGTTATAGGGAAAAAGATCCCCCCAAATTTAGAAATAAAGCTAGGCAAGTGCCATTCCGAAACTTGAAATAGAAAACTCCAATCAGTGTGGGACACTGCCCAGTGACCTCCCTGGGGAAACTTGGGCGGTGGGATCAAGCTGCCCAGGAGCTTTTCAGGACTCTCAAGAATTTAAAGATTTTTGGTCCACTAGGGAAGGGCAAACTTACTAAATACGGTTATGTGTTTACTATGTGCCAGGCACTCCACAAGGCAATTTACATTCCGTGATATAACCCAACCTTTATCTTTTTACTCTAAGGAAAGCTATTTGCACTAATTTATAGGTGAGAAAACTGAGGTTAGAGAGACAAGAAATTCTCATGGAAAACAACTGCACTTTTCTTTGACGTGCAGTTGCTCTCCCACATCCACTCACAGCCCTCTCTGCCCACACCTGTCACAGAAGCCGGTGTCTGAAGTACTGGGGTGCCTTTCTCTGACCTGCTAGGTCCTGGAAACGAAGCACTATGTCTTGGTGTCCATGGGTCCATCTCAGGACCAGGACTTCAGCACAGGTACAGCAGAACCTCCAAGCTGACGGCCTCCCTACACCTTCTTCAGTTGACCTGATCATCATAGACGGGGCGTGGACCACACGTGTGTATCAGTGCAGTAGGCCTAGGTCCCAAGGTGGCACCTTTGTGTGTTGACCAGTTTGTTATAGTCCCCTGGGTGGCCACCTGAGTTTCCACTGCGCTTTATTAGGGAGGTGAAGGAGCCCTTGGCATATAAGTGGGGAAGGGAGGCTGGGAGAGAATGTGACCAGTAGCAGGTGCATGATCTAACCCGCCGCCACAGCGCGAGGCCAGTGCTCAAGCACTCTGGGGAAGCTCTGGGCCAGTGGAGAACACAAGTCAGGTCTCCCCCTTGCATGAGACCTGGCTTCAGGCTTGCTCCTGTGTGGCAGGGAACGTAGCTGTTGGCATCTGGAATTGTGAGGCCTGGAACCCCAGCGCGCACGGGAGTAGATGAGGGCGGACGAGGGCAAGCCCACTGCCATCTGCTGTAACATCCTTCAGGCCTAGCGTGGAACTTCCTGTGGGGTAGGAGTGTGGCAAACATTGTCAAGTGAGACTGTCATTCTGATTTATCAATTGATACTTGGAGAATCTGGCTGGGGAGAGTTAATCCTCCTAAACCTGGACAGTCAACAAAACTGAATTTCTAGACAGTTAACAGTTTTGGACCAAATCCCAAACAATTGCAATTTTACCAATGAACTGTCTAAAGCCAACGGCTGGCAATCCCCTGTCACCGATATCCAGCCCCATCCAGTAGTCATAGAACACGACAGTTTAGACAAAAGCATCATTATAGTTGCTGCACCTTCTGAAATACTATAAAATCTAGAAAACAGGAGCATTTCAGAAACTCTGTAGGTGGCTGAGGATACAGTGTGGGTGTTTGTGAAAGTGAGAACGGCAGACGTAAACACAGAAAGAATTCATCCTTTAATGATCTAATTTTAGGGAACAATTCAAGGTGGAAAAAACCCTCACATGAATTCAAAACACCCTATTTAGATAAGACTCTGCGTGTGTGTGATTTCAGCTAGTCTTTCGTCTAATGTCTATGAGGTGAATGGAGGAAGGTAAAATGGGTCTAAGTCACCTTGTCTGGGGTAGAGATTCGCCTGGATGCATGTGTGGAGACCAAGTGTGTCCCCACAGGCTGAATTTTGACAAGGTGCAATCATGGGAGAGTGATGAGACTTGGGATGAAAAATCCGGTGTTCAAATCTCGTCTGTAATGCTGGGTAAGAAACATGACCTCACTGAGCCTTTATTTCTGCATTGTTCAAATAGGATAATTATGGTTACTTCATTGGGGTATTTTGAAAACGTATGCATATGGCGGGCTTTGTAAACTCTACAGCACTGTGCACATGCCATTAGTATCAGAAGAAATAAGAGGAGATGTGGCTCACACCTGTAATCCTAACACTCTGGGAGGCCCAGGCAAGTGGATCACCTGAGCTCCTGGGTTCGAGATCAGCCTGAGCAAGAGTGAGACTCTGTCTCTTAAAAAAAAAAAAAATAGCTGGACATTCATGGCTTCGAGTGGCAGGGAGAGGATGGTCACCTTGGAAATCCTGGGAGGAGTGCCTCAGAGCCCAGCCGTGGCAGGGAGTTTCCCTTTCTGAAATTAGGACAGAAGTCAGGATAGCGTGAAAGTTCAGTGTAGAAAGAACACAGCTCTGCCTTTTTCTCTCTCTCAAAGAGGATCAAGGAAGAGACCTAAGTCCTAGAAACCAGTTTCCAAACAGGTGACACTCTCCTTCCTTCCGGAAGCCCAGCTGGAAGCATCGGTGCCAAGGCTAATACACTTTACAGAGAAATAAAGGCAGGGAGTTGGTTCTCGCTATGGCCCCAAGCCTAGACACCGGCTTCTTGTCCTCAGGTGATTCCAAGCAGGAAGAGAACCTACAAGCACGTCGGCACTGCAGTGGCGGCTCTCCCGTTCCTCTGCCCATACAAGGCTTCCACTGCCCTGTTCTCTATTTTATCAGGTTCCG
Organism: Arctocebus calabarensis; assembly: GCA_963573935.1. Classification (NCBI taxonomy): domain Eukaryota; kingdom Metazoa; phylum Chordata; class Mammalia; order Primates; family Lorisidae; genus Arctocebus; species Arctocebus calabarensis. The sequence continues at coordinate 19,977 of CAUYON010121676.1, forward strand.
CTCATTGCCTAGGTCAGGTTGTCCTGTTGCTGGGGTTCCTCCTTCAGTCTCAGAAGCTGGCGGGGCCTGGGTCACCCAACTCATCCTTGTCTAACGATGGCCGGATGGGTTGGTTGTGGATAGTGACTGTCAGAGCAGAAAGAACCTCAGAGAGCCTAACCCCGACAGGACTATTTAGAGAAGGGCACATCCACAAAGAGTCTGTTGTGTCCTGAGTGGGCATTTGAGATGGAAAAGTGTTGTGGTGGAATAAGAAAATCTTCTCAGACACTTTTTGACCCTTTTGGTGGGACAGTGGCCCAGGCTTGTTCCTGGCTGTACAGAGCACTCCAGACTGTTTGCAGATGAACTTGAACTTTGCACAGTTTTTTGGTACAGGAATAGGATAAAAATTTGGAGACAGGGGAGTCACCCTTTTTGTCAATTATTTTGTAATTTTATTGGATTATGTCCAGGGAAAGTTGCCTGTAACATCTCTATTTTAAAAGATGTTATGGCTATTTTGCCAAATAAACTATGGATTTTTGTAATGGTTTCATGCACACACACAGATACACACACATTTAAAAAATGTTTATATGTCAGAATCTAAATTTGATATCTATGAAAGGAAGTATATCGAGTGCAGCATTCAACTCTCTTACGTCTTGAATTTTTTGTCTATTTGATATGTTAAATTCAGAAAAAGGTTTGCAAATACATGTGCCCTAAATTACTAGAAAGTGAGGAAGAAAAGGAGAGGGGAGGGGCGGGGAAGGCAGGGGAGGGGAGGGGAGGGGAAGGCAGGGGAGGAGGGAAAAGAAAGAAGAAAAAGAAACCTGATAAAATACTGGATTTGAAGGGTCACCAATATGATCTAAAAGCATATCTGTCTCCCAGGGTCCTACACAAGCCGTCTGAGAGACTGATGTCAGCTCTGCTGTCTCCACAGGGCTTTCCTATATATTATCTTGTTTGTGTTGTTTAATTCTGCCCCAGATCTTGCAGAGGAGGGCAGAGAGGCATGATCGTGAATTGTTTTACAGGACTGTCCTGTCCAGTGTTACCCAGCTAGGAAATGATAGAAACGGAATCCGAGCCAGCCTTCCTGGTTCCCAATTTTATGCCATTTCTACAACATCATACTTCTCTCCCGGGAAGGAAGAGGGATGTCTAGGAGGGCCCGAAATCTTCCATTTTCAGTGCGGACGAACAATGGAGTTTGTGAATTTTATCTTCCTTTAGAGCACTGGTTCTTAACCCTGGTTGCACATTAAAATTATCTGGGGAGCTTTTAAAGAATACCTTTGCTGAGACTTCACCCCAAACCAATTAAATCCAAATCTCTGGAGGTGGGCCTAGGCATCTGTATTGTTCAAAAGCTCCCTGGGTGATTCTTCCATAGAGCTGGAGTTCAGATTCTCTGCTTTAGAGTAATCATCAACAAAACACTGATTGCTTTTTTCCACTTTTAAACCACTGTGGGAATGTAGTGATGAAAAATCCTAACGGCAACTTGGCTGGTGGCCTCAGAAGATAGGCCCTGGCCTTGGTTCTTAGCAGGGATTCGAATTTATCTAGAGACTGACTGACATGAGATGGTAGAGAAAGGCTCTCCCTGCCTGCCTCTGTGACAGCAGAGCTGTCAATCTAGAAACACTGAGATAAATAAGTGACATCCTGATCCCTTCACACCTTTTAATTATGGTACCTTAACAGTTTTACTACTGATGCCCAGGAAATTAACACTTATCAAGAACAGTGCTATCAACATCTAACGATTGTCTCTCTTTATTAAATAAAGAATTAGTGATTGTTTTTTCCCTGGTTATTATTATTTTTTCAAATAATTATGGATAACGTTATTCATTTCAAGGTTAACTTAATAATTAGCTGGTGATATACACCATTCTTAGGGAAATGTTATCAAGAATTGAAGCTTCACAAGTGTATGTCACTAGAATGCTTTTATATTCTTTAAAATTTAACCCATTACTGACAAGTTTGTCTGGGTATTTATGTGAAAATTCCCTTTCCACTGCTGTCATTGTTTCTTTTTCATGGAACTCTTTAAAATATGCATTAACTGGCAAGTTCTGGGTGACACACAGCAATGTACCCTGGGCCAAGGAGGAAGACAGAGGGCTTTAAGGAGAAACTGATTTTTTCCCACTGGGTCTGTTTAAGCCATTTCTTAATGAAAAAAAATATTTTTGGTATTACAGCTCCAAATCACCATATTCATTGAGTTCTAAGGCGTATGTTTTCTACATTTTATATAAAAAAGAGAATGTTTATGAATTGAATCTTTTTGTTCTTTTGAAAGCGCTTATGTTACCTGTGTGTTTTATAATTGAGGGTATGTTACTGCCAATAAAATATGGCATTACATTTGCTGAATTACATTTCCTTTCTGAAGCTTAATGAATGTCCAAACCAAATCAATAATGCCTGTTCTGGTTTCCTTCATTGGCCCTACAACTTGGAGCTAAAATCCCTGTTCTTCTATTTCTACACCAATAAAATGATGGAAAAGACCCGATTTCATTTTCTTACATATTTTTGGAGAAAAAAATACTAGTATCTACTAATCTAATGCTACTAAAAATAGTTTCAGATTGCTAATAGAACTACTGCATATTTTTATGCTAATGATGTGTAAGAATATATTCTAGCAGGGCCACTAAAGTTATTTTTGAGAAGAGAATTAAAAATGTGACAAGTAGGCTTGATGCCTGTAGCTCAGCGGTTAGGGCGCTGACTGCCTCCACCGGAGCTGGTGAGTTTGAACCTAGCCCTGGCCTGCTAAACAATAATGACAACTACAACAACAACAAACAGCTGGGCGCTGTGGCAGGTGCCTGTAGTCCCAGCTACCTGGGAGACTGAGGCGAGAGAATCACTTAAGCCCAAGAATTGGAGATTGCTGTGAACTGTTATGCCACAGCACTCTACTGAGGGTGATGTAGGGAGATTCTGTCTCTAAAAAAAAAAAAAAAAAAAAAAAAGTGGCATTTTTTTATGGCACTTCACATAACTTTCAATTACATGGTCTCTGTGTGCCCAGTGATGAAGACTGTCCTCTAATGTCACTTGGTGGCCAGTGGTCTCCTGCGCTGTAACCTAGTCACCTGACTGAATCGATGAGCCTCTCTGAGTGATCTACTTTCCATCAGACCAAGGTTAGGGGTCCCAGCAGGACAGAGCCCAGTGTGTCTGGGACCACTGTCACTCATTTTTATCTTTCCCACTGATGCAGGTGCTTTGCCTGATCAGCAACTCATGCTGCTATGATTTAGCCAATTTTTTTCTTTCCCTTCCATGACATATAAATTGGGAGACTATGACATTGAAGTGTAAATACTTTTCTGGTTTTAGAATCAGACAGTTAAGTTTGTTGTTTTCCATAGCACTGTATCATGTTCAGAAAACGTTTGCTGAGAGAGCTGTCTTAGCAATGTGCAGACTGGACTGATAGACTTGCAGCGTGATTACAAGATTATGTTATTAGAAAAATATGAAAAGGCCGCGGGTAGACACAAGTCCTTTGTAAGACTAAGCAGTATGTGGGTACTAACTTTATCTTCATAACATCTCTGTATCTTTTCAAGATGCAACAGTCTTTAAAATGATGTTGTTTCGTTTTTTGTACACAAAAGGCATCACTTCAAAAGCCTTTGATTAATTTAAGCACAATCAAGGCCTATGAGATAGTTGCCATTATGAGCCAAACCAATCCAATGTCAACTGCAATAAGCCTATCAGGCTGTCATCTAGTCAAGCTGTGAGAAATACAACCCTGATTACCAGCAATAGTTTCCTTCAGTGGTTTCATAATTTCTATTTCTTTGTTACACTTCCAGATTTCCAATAGTTGTAGTAAGAACGCTTAATAGAGAAATATTTCCCCCAGGGGTTACTATCAACAACTCAGTGTATTGGGTTTTTTCCCCATCATTGATTCTAGTAGAGAAGCTCATCAGGCAAGAAATATTGTGATTACAGTTGAATATACATTATTTAAAGGGATTCACCCAATAAAAACAGAGATCCAAGTGACTATTTTCTTCTTGATGCCTTTGTAACTCCTCCTCAAAAAGCAAATTTCTGATTGATAGCATAGTTTTGAAGTTACTTCAAAAAGACCATTCTTTGGCTGAGAGGAGGAACTCAGTATGAACGGTTCGTGTGCTTCAACAGCAGCTCTTCTATGACAACTTTACAGATGAGGAAGAGACCAAAATAACAACAAGCAGGGGCAGAAGGTGGAGGGGAGAGGAGAGAAGGCAAGGCAGGGAATGCAGGTCTATCCTGGCAAAAAGATGTGCAAAGTCAGAGCCTCCTCACATAGCCCAGCCCTGGGGAATAACCTGTCACCCAAACGCTCCCTCCGAAGCCAGTTTTCACTCACATCTGGCAATGGGAAGATTTAGCCCTCTGCAGACAGCCGCTGGTACCCTTGAGTTCAGACTTTGAATATCACCTCTAAGAAATAAAATGCTAATCACTTCTCACCTGTCTCAGTTAATCCCTTCACTGCATTTTGAGATTTTTTTTTTCCTTCTCCTCCTCCTTTTTCAGGTGGTAGAGGCTATGCTTACAATTTACATAACAATTGTATCAACTCCTAATTAAAGCCAATAATCATAGACTAACTCTATGAGTCTACAATGGGCCTATTCATTTTAGCTAAAATCTGGGCTTTTCTTGAATTATGTAAGAGATTTTGTAAAAGCCTCCTTCACCAAAATTAAACCTGCAAAAACCTAAAAACTCCTACGAATTGGTAAAAGTAGCCTCCAAAGTTGCCAATTGAAGAGGCCTTAAATTTGGAAATGTGTTTTAAACGTTATTACTTTCTCCCCAGGGGACGTTTTATTAAACAACCATTTTAAACAACCTGGAAAGTGAACAGAACGTGTGATGGATAGTGCCTTTACCCACCTCTGAGTTTTTGTAAAGGGCCAATTCAACAAATACATTGTTTCGAAGTCACAAAAACGTAGAGATTACAAAAGTAACACCTAAGTCTCTTCCTTTAAATAAGTCTCCTTCCTTTAAAAATGTATAATGGCGTATAACTTCTCCCATTTTTGTGACTCTAACTTCAAATACTTCACAAAAGAAACCCAATCAATTATGCAGTCTCTATTACAAAGTTTGAGGATTTTAAAGTTTCAAAAAGAAACAAGAGGTAATAAACTCACTATTAAAGCATTTAACTTGGCAAGTGATTTATCTCTGTTCCTTTATCTGCTTAGGGTTTTTATTTCACTGTGTGAGCAAATTTCTACTGACAAGTAATTTTTGGAGAACAGCCAGAAGTGGGGGGTGGGAGGGAGGGAGAGAGATCTCCTAAGATATCAAAGACTTGAAAAAAGAAACCTGATGAAGTGACATTTGTGGTTTCAAAAATAACACACCTTCTCCAGTCTCCCATTCACTTACTAAAGAAAAGCTCTCTTGTTCTTCAGCTCTCATTATATAAGGAGACTTGTAGGGTAATTCTGAACAAATACAATTTTATGTATGAGATGTATAAGAGAATTCCGACCCCCCAAAAGTCCACTGGAATGATAAAAATACTATCTGATGTTGCCTATACTTTCAAAGATTCCCCTGATGAGACTACTACTCTGTAACTGAGAATGTGAACAGAACCAAAAAAGATTTGCATGTCAGAGAAGCCCCAAATAAACTACACTAAAACACAATACATGGTGAGTTACTATTATTCACTGATTTGGGGGCCAAACCTTCTGAGTAATTTATACATGGCAGGCTCTCAAGAGATGGATGTCATTATACCGATGTCTCCTTGCCACTGTCTCTGCGTTATTTTGCTTTAACATACCCACTATGCCCTCTGAACAACAGTGCTATGAACACCTCTCATGCAGAAACCACTTCTTGGCAAATACAGCAAGGCTGCTGCAAGCAGGTAAACTGCCATGAACTCACGTGTTTGCTCAATTTATAAATATCTGCCCAGGGTTCACTAGGATTCAGCACTCTGCTAGGTGCTGTGGGATTTTAAAGACTAATTATGACAGAGTAGTGCCTTCAAGGAGTTTATTTATTGACAAAGGATTATAATGTAGGCTATACAATGAGAACTGTGAGAAAATTCAGAAGGAGAAGCCATCATTTCAGTGCCGTGGACTGTTGGCGGGGCTGTATGGAGTGAGCGGCATTTCAGCTAAGCCTGGAGCAGGGGGCCGGGGAAAGGGAGGTTTGCAGACCTGCTGAGTGAGAGGTGCAGAGGAAAGCTGCTCCCAGGAATGTGCAGAGTTGTTCATGAGTCCTGTTTAGGCAGCAAGCATGGGAAACGAGGAAAGGGAAGCTTTGAGGACGCCGCTGCCACCAGGACACTGCCCCTGTAGGGACTGTGAGGTGTATTCCGGTGGACTAAGGAAGAAAGGCCCAACTTAGAAAAGTGAAATGACATCATGGCGGCTTATATTCTGTTTTTCTTTTAAGTTTTAAAATAGACACTTCTATTTAAATATACACTTACATCTGAGTAACTTTGGAATTTAAGTTGTGTTGAATGAGGCATAAAATTCTACAGGAGACAAGAGTGAAAAAAAGAAAGGTGATGCTATAAAAATACATGAGGGAAAAACACGATCCTCTGAACCACATGTGCTGACACTGGCATTCAAGACAGAGCTACCAATAATAATAAAAAAAAACTCCCCAAACTCCAGCCCCCTGTTCTCTATCTCTAGCACATAAGAAAGAGATATCGTTTCCTAGAACAAGGCCCCAAGGCCCCCACTGGAATATGGAAATACTTACAGCTTTAATGCTTTCCTTGCAAATATTTAACCTATGCTTTGTGAGCCACGGCACACAGCCAGAAGACAATGGTGTGCTCAAAGCTGACGTTGAGGGGTGCACACATTTCATCCCAAACTACTGTGTGTTTTTTTTTTTTTTTTTGCAGTTTTTGGCTGGGGCCAGGTTTGAACCCACCACCCCCGGTATATGGGGCCGGTGCCCTACTCTTTGAGCCACAGGCGTCACCCTGTGTTTTTTGTTTTTTTTTTAAGAAAATGTCTTATTAAATGTGCCTGTTGCCACTTGTCACTGTCACCAAGGAGATATGAAAACTTACTTGTACCTGTCTACTGTGACAGTATATGCTCAAATGAAAATAGTCCAAATTATTGGAGTTGTTTTGCTTCTTAATTTAATACAAATAAAGTTTGTTTTTAAACTGTTCATCCCGCCGGCCCAAAACAAAGTCAAACTGTTGTAGGAACTAAATCACTTGAGGAGTGCCCTCAGCAACCAATCTGAAAAGCCGAGCAGGAGTTAGAAGCTGCTCCGAGCCGCACACCCCTGGTGGATGACTTCCGAGCTTCACAACTCCGATGGCCACACCTCAGCCGCGCGGACGCAAGTCCAGGTGAAACACGTTTCCTAAAATGTGCTTTATAGAAGAACTAATTGTGTTCATCAATAGATATTTCTTCACATGGGAAATGAACATAGCTCCACATTCTGTTTTTCTTGACAAAAATTCCAAGAACCATAGTTATTGCTAGATTTTGCATGTGGTGCTTTAGGGAAAATGCTGAAAAATCTTAATGGCATGTTGATGCGATTACAGCATATCTGTTCTCTATGGTGATGGGAGTGTGCTGTATGAGCAGAAACCTGCCTCCCACACCTTTGCGTGACTGCAGACAGCCCACGTTTCTTCTGCATTCGTGGATCCTGTGCTTAGTTCCTTTTGCACGATTATTGTTGCTTCTTTTTCCTCCCCAAAGGGGTAATGTGATTTATTTCCCTTTTTGTGATTTTTTCCTGTATTAGTTCTCTGTTACTGCTATGGCAAAGGACCACAGACTCAGTGACTTAACACAAATTTAAGCTCTTACCGTTCTGGAGGTCAGCAGTCTCAGGTGAGCTCCACGGGGCCCAAATCAGGTGTCAGTAGGCCGGTTGCTTCTGGGGGCTCCAAGGAGAACGTGTTCCCTTCCCCTCCCTGCGGCTGCCGGCTTTCCTTGGGGGTTCACATCCCTCCAGTCTCTTGCTTCTGTCTTCACACGACCTTTGGACTTTCTTGCCTGCTCACCTCAGGACTCCTATGGTTACACCACGTGTGATTATCCACCTGGAGAACCCAGGATCCTCTTCCCATCTCAAGATTCTTAATTTATGTCCATTTTGCCACATATAGTAGCATTCAGAGATTCTGGGGATTAGGGTCCACATACCTTTGGGAGTACCTATTTAACCTACTACATACTCATAACTGAATTGTGTGTTAGGAACATAAGGTCCATCCTCAGCACAGGAAGGTAAGTGGTTATCGCGATGCTGAATCAGGGATTTCCCACTTGGTAAGTCGTTTACTATAATACACAATCGAACCAGCTGGTCACAGACACACCTGGTAAACAAACACCTGATCCCTACATAATTTGATGACTATATATAAGGACTTACAGACTCTAAAATTCAAAATATACTTGACATTACTCATGGCTTTAACTGGTCCCCAAACTCCATCACCGTTATGCTTTGGAAAATGAAATTTAGGTTATTTATTCCACTAGGCTGTGTAGTGGTCCTTTTTGAATTTAAATAAATGTCCTGTGGTCAAAATGTCCCATATAAATGCTCACCTTTCTTTTTAGTACACGTTTTGTGCTTCTAACTTTGTCTCCTATCTGTCTGCATGGTAAATGACTCTCTTTAACTTCTTTTGTTGTTAGCGTCTTCAAATGAACTAATCATCAGAGCCTCTCATGTGCTAGACTGGCAGTTAAAAGACTCAAATGTCAAGATGTTTTTATCAGCCACATCAACAGTAACTTTCAGATTGAACAGTTTTCTCTCTGGCTTATGTCAAACCTTTGGCATGGACTTTTCTTTCTGTCTCATAAAATAGAAACTGCTTACATGCTAATGTGAACAAATTTCCTTGTCCAATTGTTCACACATCTCATCTTAGAGTATCCTTCACCTGTGAGTGGAAAAAAGTTGATGGGACGTATTATCCTGCTGCTGATGAATGCTCATTAGCTTCAAGAAGTAAACATTCCTCCTTGTGCGTATTCAGCGTGTGATCGTAATAGAATTCCATCTTGTGGTTTGTGGAAAAAGAAGTGTTTCAGAGCCAAGCCACGTGTGTTTTCAAATTTCATACCAATATGCATTCAGCTTCTGAGCTGCTCACTTGCTTGCTGGCCTGCGTCCCATTTTCATACGCAATTTATGATTTGAAGGGAATATGTAGGCAGGCCTCAAGCTTTTTTAGGAAATAAATATTTTGAGCACATGCCTTATTATAGATGCAGGACCAAATACATAGGTAGACACCTTGGATCACCAGTGAGGCTTTCTTTTTTATTTTTAAAGCCAGATTATAGATAGTATTTTCCTGGCCTCATAACCTGAATGTTTCTATTAGAATATATATATATATATTTTTTCTATTAAATGCTGCTCTGCTCCATAATCGCTAATATGATGACCTATCTGGAAATGCCATATGTCATCAAACTATTTGGCAGCAAAAACCTATTTGAGATCCATTATTTAGCAACAGTAGTGTATACTTGAATAAATAAACTTCATTATCTATATGTTCAAAGCTGTGAACATCTATGAATGAAGAGAGAGAGCGTACGCATTGATTTTGCTGTGGTCCTTCACTGCAATGGAGGTGGCATTACATCAGCTTATTTCAATGGCCTGCTGCAGCTCAGAAATAAAAAATCGTTACCTGGAATCCTCTCAAACCAACAGAAATGTAATCATTTTTTTGTCTGTGGTTAGGCACTGGAAGTCAGTGGTGGATTTGCTATCCTCAATGCTCTTGTCCTCTTGTTAAAATATTTAGGATGATCCCATGGGAAATGCAATAGCTAGATTGGACCTGTTTATAATCGGAAGTGAAAACTCTGCTCTTTGTACGCTATTAGCCACAAATGCATCCTCGTTGCATAGAGTGACTTCCCCCAGAGGATTATAGGAAGTAACTCTTCTAGCTTCCGAATACCCTCCTCCTGAAATGACTGAGGCCACAGGGACTTCCTACAACCTTGATTATTATTCGGAGTCAGCATACAATTTTATAGCATGTACCCTGGACTCCCATTCAGGTGGGAACACTGTCATGTGCCATCTAGAAGTGTTCCCAGTAACTTCCCATCGGGGATTGTGAAAGAAAACCATTCCTACTCGTAAGCTGAGAAATGTGACAGAGGTGTTCCCAAGATTGACACCATGGTTTAGAGAAGTAATTATCACAGTTAAGGAATTATTTCTTTTTAATTTTTGTTTACTCACTCATCCACATGAAAGGAGAATTTGCTATTGTCTGCTTAAACATAGTCGACGTGAAGGGAAGGTGAAGACGTTATGTTCTCTTCTGCTGAGGGGTCTGCAATCTCTAGTAAGAGGAAGATCCATGCTAACACGTAACTACAACACAGGGCAGAAAATAGCAGATGCCGTGGTAGAACTGTCAAGGAAGAACTCTCAATTATCTGACAGAAAGAGAATAAGAGAAGGCTTTGAGAAGGAGGGTTTTGTGGTGAACAAAAGTTAACACTGAATGTTGACTGTGTACCCCCACTGTGTGTGTGGCTGTGCTGGACAAGAGCCATGTACTTCAGCAGGGAGACACTTTACCAAAAATGATAGAGTCACAAAGCCAATACATCCGTGATGAGCACATACATAGTAGAACCACAAGTTCTAATTAAGGCTTCTCTGATTATGTGGTATCTTAGTCTATGTCTTATCACAGACTACCTGAGATTGGCTACTTTATAAAGGACAGAAATTTATTTCTTAGTTCAGGAGGCTGGGAAGTCCAAGGTCAGGCAGCTTTGGTGTCGTGACTTCCTCGGCGGTGCCTGGAAGGCTGTGTCCTTCAGAGGGGAGGGGTGCTGCTGCTCTTGGGGCACCCAGAGAGAACCCACTCCAGAAAGCCCCCTTTAGAGGCAGAGCCCGCATGCTCTAATCATCTCGTAATACTGTTTCAGAAGCAATTAAATTTCAACATGAGATTTGGAGGTCACCAACACTCAAACCAAAGCTTGTGGTGTTTAATTTGGGTTTGGGGATGGTGTCATGGAATGGAGTGGAGGAAGAAAGAATAGGCAGAATTAAGATCCAGTGTATCCTAAGAAACGCGCATTGACACAGAGGATTCACGACCAGGCATAGGAATTTATGGGCCTGGAAATCTAGACCGAAAAGGGAAAAAGTCAGCTCCTAATTATTGATAACCAACTAGAGACCAGACATTTAACAAGTTCTTCACTGTATCACATCATGTAATCTACAATATTCTTATTTTAAAGATGAGGGAAATGAGGATGTAAAAAGCTGAGTAGTAAAATAATACTGCAGGTATTTCCCCTTTTTCCCAGAATCATGTCCTCGGCTCTGAAAACTATGAGCCCAATAAGAAGTCTTTTGCTACAAAGAGTTTTCTAAGGACACAACAGGTTTTATGAGCTAGAGGGGAATCCAGTGAGTGCAAAGTTATGGCAAAATCTTTATATTCTGTGAGGTCACATAATTCTTTCCGTTATGTCCTCGGCTGCGGACATTTATATAACTTGTCCAGCTTCAGCACCATCTCTGAGTTCAACTCCCAGGCACAGGATGGCCATAATAGTACCCATTATCGCCGCTATTCTTCTCAATTGTAAAGGCGCTGTGAAATCACGGGGATGAAGCTGTGCCTTGATTGGCTGTTAAATTGCGATCAATGAAAAGTATTTGTGCCATAATTTTACAACCAAGCAAGAACCGGCCGTCCTGGTGGTAAATCAGCATGTACATACCATCAAGACTTAAGTGTCTCACTTGGATAACTGAACTGAATTCTCTTTAAGACAACAGGGTACAATAGAAGTGACATTAAAAAAAATCTGTTGGGCATTTTTCTGCCACCTGGTTAAAAAGAAATGACATACAAACAAGGACAAAGTCCAAATAAGAACAGTGCCTTGTCTGTAAATTATAGCTTAGTTGGATCAAGTTATAAAGGAAAACCAGTGCTCCTCCTCCCTTTTAATCTAATAGCAGGTGGAAATGACAAACACGTAGAAACCATTTTCAAGGGTCAGAAAACTTTTCCTGTGAAAGGCCAGACAGTAAATATGTTAGGCTTTGTGAGCTGTACCTGATCATTGTTGTGTAGTCTTTTTATTAACAACCTTTTAAAAACATACAACTGAGGCCCAGCACTGCAGTTTGTAGACCCCTAATATGAACACTCACATAGATGTGAATTTTAATAAAAGTACAACACTCATGTCGGTTGATCTCCTGTACACCACCCACCCTGTTCACCACCTGGAAAAATGATCCCGAGAGTGTTTCTAGTTTTCTAGATCAATGATTAAAAAGAGTAGACAGTAGGCGGCTCCTGTGGCTCAGTGAGTAGGGTGCCAGCCCCATATACCGAGGGTGGTGGGTTCAAACCCAGCCCTGACCAAACTGCAACAAAAAAATAACCAGGCGTTGTGGTGGGCGCCTGTGGTCTCAGCTACTCAGGAGGCTGAGGCAAGAGAATCACCCAATCCCAAGAGTTGGAGGTTGCTGTGAGCTGTGATGTCACCGCACTCTACAGAGGGGGACAAAGTGAGACTCTCTCTCTAAAAAAAAACCAAAACAATAACAGTAGACAGTGACCACAGCTGAAAGAAAAATAGATGTAGCCAATAGGCTTTTCCTATTGTGTGTCTCTGTAGTGTTTTTTTGCCTTTGTAGAACCTGTCACTGTTTCTCTATCTGTCACTCCGACTTATAAAGGGTCTTAGAAAACAAAACAAAACAAAACAGAAAAGAGATGGCTTCCCGAAAACCCACAAAATCGCTGCAAACCCTCACGCCCAGACACCTCATCAGTGCTCACTCAGCCAGCCGACTACCTTGATAATCACCTCATTGTCCCAAGCTGTGCTTCACTGTAACCTTGAACTAGTCCTTCTACCTGCTCAGCTGCTTCTCAACTTTCCACAACACAATTACTTGGGTATCTTCCTGCTACTTTCTCTTTGCCAGCAGTTACATTGCAAGACGCAGCTTCAGTGTCATACAATGGGTCGCCCTGTTCTGGACATGCCATCTTGCTTTTACCAGTCAAGAAACATACACATTTCACTCATAGTAAGACAATAATAGGTAAGAGTTATTGAGTACTAACTACAGTAGAACCTCCATAGCTGACCACCTCCCTACACTGACCATCACCTTAAGCTGACCTAATTTTCATAGACCAGACAGGCGCCACATGGACACATCAGTCCAGCAGGCCTTGTTCCTTATGGGCACCACCTCTGCGTATTGATTGGACGTTACAGTCCCTTGGGTGGTCACCTTACAGAGGTTCTACTGTTTATGCTAGGCACTGTTCCCAGGGCTTTATAGAAGTAACTCAATTAACCCTCACCATTACCCTAAGCGTTGTGTACAACTATTATTTCCATTTTACAGAAAAAGAAAGTGAAGGGCAGAAAGTCAACCACAGTCAATTTGAACTATTTCCACTGTGTTAGGCTAATTCTAACTTCAATAAACATTTCCCATGAGCCCAAAGTGTGTTCTAATGTGGGAGGGTGTTCTTAGTGCAATTGTTTCCAGAACAGTTTTGGCCATGATTCGTTCACCTGGCATTCTTGGCATGATCTACATTGAATACACAAATATCCTCGTCATATCGTTATATGGTGCAGAGTTTGTGAACAAGTGGCTCCCATTTGAATCCAGTCCATACTGGCACTGCTGTTTTTGATGACTTAGTTGCCAATGCTGTATTTCGCAGGAAAAGTCATCATTGCCGGCTCTCTTTTGAAGCATCCGAACTCTGGAATCCCAGGCCCGTATTCTGGTACAGTGATAACTGGCTACCTTTATCCTGGCGAGGGTTCCATCTTGCCTGTCCCTACAGACCACTCCACTAACTGGCACTCTCAGCCCAGATCCCAAGGGCTTTGAGTTTGCGACTCCAACAGACAGACAGCTTCTGATTTGTTCACCCAAATGGAGTGTGCTCTGTTGTGATTCTCCTGGAAAATGTTTAGACCGAGTCAAGGCACGCCCTGTGAGAGCCTTAGATTCTAGCGGGATAATTTAATAACTCCCCAGTACTTTCTCTTGTGCTCATCTCTTATTATCCCAGGCATTTCCCAGCTCAGGAAGCATTCGGCGGTGTCTTAATGTGGCTCTCTCTGCTCCTTTGCTATTGTGAATAGCTGTGTCAGCTTTCTAAGTGCTTACTGACTTAGGTAATACATGTCTATGGATATTTTCTGGTATATTTTATGAAAGTTGATAAAAGTAATTGTCAGAAATGATCATGCTTTGATTAAATAAATACGCTATTGAGGAGTTAGGTACACAATTTAAATATGGTGTGAATAATTTGTCAGCGTCATCTGTCAGGCTGTTTCAGTAGCTTTAAATTGTAGATACATTTGCAGAAGCACCATTCTATTTTACAAATTTGACAGCAATAGCTGTTTTCCTGAATGTATTCGACATTATTTTCCACATTGTTTTATGCCAATCACATTTACTGCAAACTGCTTATTACTTTATTGCTGAAAAGGGCAACATGTATTTCTCTAGCTTTTTATTTTAGAATCAGCAGGCTCTCACTTGCTTTATTAATCAGCTCCAACCTTGAGGATCATAGCCACTGGTTTCAAGTTTATCTAATTGCTGCTGCTCAAAAACTGAGAAGTCAGTAATGCAGTTATGTCGTCCCCTTGAGAAATTATTGTTCCTAAGGATGTTATATTTGTTATTGGGAAAAGAGAAGTTTCCTATATACAGAGCGTGCCAAAAGAAGGTATACACATTTTAAAAAGGAAAAAAGCTGTAAGAAAATTGTAATACTCAGTATATCCCAATAATGTTTATTATCTTGTATATTGTACTTTCTATTTATTTAATTGCAGAAGACAAACATGTCTTGGTATTACAATTTTAATACAGTTTTTTCCTTTCTTAAAATGTGTGCTTTTTTTTTTTTTTGGCGCCCTCTAGGTGTATTTGTGTGTGTGTGTGTGTGTGTGTGTCTTTTTTTTTCCTATTGATAACAGCACACACGTGGCTTTCTAAATTGTTTTATGAGGTTACCCTCATAAAAAAAAGTCAAGCTGCTTTTTCTTTATGCGTCAAATGTATCACATCTTCTGGTTCTTACGGTTTAGAAAGGATTTCTTTTCTTGTGTTTTCAGCAATCTCCCTGGCTCATGCTGTTATATTTGTTATAAAATTAAAACTACATTCGTTAACTCACATATCGTTTTTTTTATTAGCCCAGCAGAAAAGTCAATATTTCTAATTTGTTGCCTCTGGATTTATGCCAGGTTTGATGTTATAATAACAGCCCAACAAGGCAACATAATATACATTAGCCCAAATCTATAAAGAAGGGAAATGAAAGTCTAAATAAATAAAAAAAAATTACCTGGTAACCAGAGATATGTCAAGTAATCGGAAACAATGGAGTTATACCAGCCTGAATTTTTTTTCTTTCTTTCTTTTTTTTTTTTTTACTTTTCCAAAGAAATGTGCCCTATAACATTTAGAAGTTTAGAAGGGAAAGTAAATTTTTTTCTTTTACTGTCATCCTGGGTAGAGTGCTGTGGCATCATCATAGCTCACAGCAACCTCAAGTTTCAAGCAATCCGCCTGCCTCAGCCTCCTGAGTAGCTGGGACTACAAGTTCCCACCACCACTCTGGGCTAGTTTTTCTGTTTTTAATGGAGAAGGGGTCTCACTCTTTCCCAGACTAGTCTCTACCTCCAGAGATCAAGCATCCATCCTCCTGGGCCTCTCAAAGTGCTGGGATTATTGGTGTGAGCCCCAGTGCCTGCTGGAAAGCGGATGTTTGAAACATATTTTCCCGCAGAGCCCAGGGGGTCTTCTCCCAAGTGATACTATTCCAGATGTACTCATGGAAACCCAATATAAAGTCATGAAAGATGGGTTCTAACTCAACTTTAGATCTTCATGATTCAAGTTGCTTCATTTTGCTGTGCCTCAGTTTCCTCACTTGTAAAAGGAGAGCTTGGTAGACAGTCAACTCTCATACTATCAGTTCATAAAGTCTATGATTCTAATTCCTAACAGCAAAAAAGACAAAACTACATACACACACACACACACACACACACATATATATTTCTATTTTAATATATGCTTTAACATATTCTTTTGAAGAGAGGAAAGGAAAAAAGCAGGAATAAATAATGATAAAAGATAGGACGGTGAAAAATATAGATTCTATCATCCATTTCCCCTGCTTTGTTTCTGAACCATAAACATCACCAGAGAAAATACATAGAGAAATCTGGTTCCAAGTTTATCTCATAGTCAGAAAACACAGGTAGGATTATTGCTTCATAGTTTGCTGCCTCTTTTCTTAACAAATTATTTTCAAGGTGACCCTACTTATAGTTGTGGCAGGAAGAAGTCCCAATATTAAATGACACTTGGCAATAACCATGAGTCCATTTGCAGCCCACTCTTGGTAGTGTTCATGCACTCAAAATAAGTGATCACTAAACATTGTACCCTCATTTAATTTGCAATTAAGAAAAAGTGACTACTTAAAAGCCTGTGCGTTGAGCTGAAAACACACATTCAGACTTTCAGAGATAGTTGCCCTTCTTTCCTGAGCCCAGGTTTTTCTGCTAATTTACTTTTTAATGCCCATGAACTAAATACAAGGTCACAACTTGTCTCTAACCACAGGGGAAGATGAGGCATGTTAGAGTTCAATCTCTGTGTATGTTTTGCTAAAGGACTGAATAAGTCACACCAAGAGAGTCTAACAAACGAAATAAAAAAATCAAACACCACTGGGAACAGAGTGGAAGGAGAAGGTGGGTGAGCCTGGATCAGAGGGCAACATGACAATGGGCTCAGAAGCCCTGTCTGGAGTCCGAGACCCTTTCTCTGTTCTCCTGGGGTGTCCCTTTTGCCATTATGTACTTGGCTTCTTTTGTTTCCTGCAGTTCAATACTCAAAGGAATGCTGACCTTGGTGAGCAAATGGGGGTCTCATTATCAGTAGCGGGGTAAGCTTCATAGACTTCTTTTAGGATTGAGAGGAAGGATGCAGTAAAAAAGGGGGAAAAAGATTAAAAACACCCTTTTACAAAGAAAAAAAAACCCTTATACAAAGAAAAGGGGAGGAAGCATATCCATAGATAGTCAAAGCTTGTCTACTGGGCTCTATGTGGGCCCTGGACTGGGGAGGGGCTCACACTCCGTCCTGAGGGCCTCCTGTCAACGCCATCTAAAATAAATTAACCCACAAAACTGAAACGGCATAACTTCTAAAAATTATTACTCAAAAATACAATGTTCAGCTTACAAATTTGCCCTTACATGAAGTTTAAAATGGATTAATATCTCCAGGTAAGATTCAGTGAAAGTGGTGGGGTAACAGTCACCCTTTAGAGAGAAAGGTGAGTGTCTAGATGCTGTTGTCAATTTTCCTCCAAAGTCATAGGTCATAGGTCTGGACAGGTTCCAAGTTGCTCATGATCTTGTCCTATGAACTTGATCTATTATGTGTCCTGGAGCAATCATATGTGATCCTCTCTCTTGTCCCTCATGGTCAAGTAATTAGGAAATCTTGTTGATTTAATTCTCCTCCATCATGTAGACCACCACCACAGGCCTAAATATTATGCAAGGTCTGACAATTACTTTTGCTAACTCATTCTAGAGAAAGCTCCACACATCTCATTGCTGAATATCACTGTGGTCACCTTTGAGGTCCTCCCCTTGGGAAACTCTGCACCTATGCCAGTGCCTAGTCCACCCTTCAAAACAATTTTGGAACTCTTTTTCCAGAAGGGCTGTGAAAGCTGTCATAGAAGGTCTGATAATTAAGTTTGCAAACTCTTCCTAGAAAAAAATGCTTTGAAAGGTGGACGAGGTGCTGGCATTGGTGCAGAGCTTCCCAAGTGGAATACTTCCAAGGTGACCACAGTGACATTCAGCAATGAGGTATGTAGAACTTTTTCTAGGATGAGTTTGTGAACTCAGTTGTCCAACCTTGTACAGTGTGAGGGCTTCAAGGGCTTCCTCAAAGACTATCTCATCCACTGTTCCTGCTGAGCCCCCAGCTGAATGTAAGCATTCCTCCCTGGAACACAACAGAACTTTATCTATGCTTTTCCTGCAGTATTTATTCCTTTCCACCCTGCATAATGGTATTTATTAACATGCTGTCTAGAGGCCAGGGCACTTGACTGCATCATTTGGTGAATCTGCTCTGATTGGGTCCTGGAGCTCATAACTCTCCAATACATTTTGCTAATGAATGAAGGAATGAAAATATGTGACAATAAGATATTTGCACTAACTGTGCACTTAAGACCAGCGTGCTCCTCCTTGACACTCTATTTGGATTGCTGGCGGCTGCAACCAAAACCATGTCTGACCACTCTGTGTCTTTCATGTCCTGTAAGCCATCGACTGCTGAATACTCCTATTTGTATTCCACCCCCTTTCCTCCCCATTTCCAGGCCTCTAACTTCTCTTGTTTGGATATTACAGTGATCTCCTACTGGGTCTCTCTGCTTCTGTTTTTCTCACTGGATTCCTCTGCAGAGTCGCTGGAGTGATCTGTCTGAAACATAAATCTAACTCTCGTCACACACAGGTGTTCCCATCATCTAGAGTTATTTTTGCATGGTATGTCATGCCCTCTTTGATTGGCATCTGTCTACCTTTCCACGTTCACCTGCAACTTCTATTTTTTTCTCGTGTGCTATGCTGTTTATTACTTTGACAGTCATAAACACTTCCTTCTCTGTTTTGAATGCCTGGCAACACATGGCCTTCTTGTAGCTAGTTTTCTTCATTCTTGAAGACTAGTCCTTCATAGAGGAGTAGGAAGCCATTCCAGCACACCTGCATTACTCCATTCTTCATATATTAAGCTCGGTAATATCTGGTCATAAAAACCCATGTGTGTATATCTCTGTCACTGTGTTTACCCCATTAATTACTATTATCTGCCTGGAAGGGTGGGGGACTCATTAGGGACATGTTTATGTCTTTGAACACCTAAGGTCCACTGCTGTGCCTGTTATACAATGGGTGCTCACTAATGGTTGGCTGAATGAATGAATGAATGAATGAATAAATGTGCAGATGATAGTGTATGAATATAAGTGACACAAGCCATGGCAATAACCCATGACCTTTATTATTGTGTACCAAAAAAATCTGACCTAAAGAAAATAATGAGCTGATCAAATTAATCTGGGTCAGTTTCACTGAGGTTATGGGAGGAGCAAGTGTATGTGGAGGGGACATGTGGACAGGGAGAGCTGAGATTGAATAGGTTGGAGGGTCCAGGAAGTGATCTCTGAGCGATTTAAACAAGAAGTGACAAGGTGGGTTTGCATTTTTTTTCAGATTGTTCTGGTGTGTGTTTGGGAGATGATTCCAAAAAGGAAGGATTAGAAGCAGAAAGATCCATTAGGAGATGCCAGTAACATTGAGGCAAGAAAAAATGAAAGCTCGGATTAGAACAATAGTGTTCAGGCAGAGAAAGAAGGTTTGCGAAACATGTAGGTGGTAAAAACTGATAGGAATTGTTGATTTGGAAAGAGGAGGGAGTAGGGATCTTTTTGTTTATTTGTTATCTGCCTTTTATGTTGTCAGTTGAATAAATATTGTTTTTTTACTATTGACATGCCCA
This sequence comes from Arctocebus calabarensis, assembly GCA_963573935.1. Lineage (NCBI taxonomy): Eukaryota > Metazoa > Chordata > Mammalia > Primates > Lorisidae > Arctocebus > Arctocebus calabarensis. The sequence continues at coordinate 39,672 of CAUYON010121676.1, forward strand.
AGTTACATCAACCGTGTGGTGATGGCTCAGTAGCTCGGCAATCAGTACCAATCACTCCCAAAAGAGTTGAGTGAATGCAACATATCACATCACTCCTTGCTTAGGCCAAAGACACTATGGACTGATTGTTTATGTCCCCCCAAAGTTTATGTGTTAATGTCCCAATCCCCAATATAATTGTATGTGGGAGCCTTTGGAGGTAATAAGTTCATAAGGGTAGGCCCTCGTGAATGGGATTAGTGACCTTTTAAGGAGGGGCACAGGATGGATGCTGTTTCTCTCTCTGCCATATTGGGAAGAGGGCCCTCACTAGGAACCAAATCAGCCAGCACCTTGATCTTGAACTTCCCAGCCTCCAGAACTATGAGAAATAAAATGCTGTAGTTTAAACCACTCTGTCTGGTATTTTTGTTATAGCAGCCTAAGGAGACTAAGACAAGAATAAATATTGAAAATATTTGAAATAACCCATAGCAAGCATGCAAGCATTATTATTCCATAATAAATGAAATAACCCATAGCAAGCATGCAAGGGAAATAATGACTCTGCCTAAATAATGACAGAGTAGCCAGCTATGCATGGGATTATGGGTTATCGTTGTTGTTAGTGTAGTCATTAATTATAGAACAGTTTGCCAACCCAAATTACCCAGTTTACCCTATAAACCTGTACATGAATTTCTTCTACAAATCTCTGGATTGAGGTAGTTGGGATTGGGATGAGAATAAGAAGCATAGCCTCTAAACATTGTTCTGAAATGTCCCAAACCAACACTTGTAAAGAGTTAGTGATTATTTCAGGTTTTACTTCCTCAATGTGATTTTCTTACATCAACTAAATTTCCTTTCTCCTAACATAACTGCAATATTCTTCAAAGTACTAAATAATAAAAGGACACTCCCATTTTGGTGTTTATTTTGAGGGTAACTAAAAACTGGACTGCACTCCAGTGCTAATTGCAGCATTACTCACAATAATAATGTATGAAATGAACTCAAGTGTCGAATGGCTAAAGAAAATACGCTGCACCACCACACACACAGACTCACCCCAGAGTATATTATTCAGCCTTAAAAATGAAGAGAATTCTGCTACTTGAAACAGCATGAATAAACCTGGAAGACGTTAGCTAAGTAAAATAAGCCAGGCAGAGAAAGACAAATACTGCATGATCCTTACTTGCATGTGGAATCTAAAAAAGTTGAACTCACAGGAACAGAGAGTACAATGGTGCTTGTCAGGGCCGGGGAGACAGGGGGACTGGGGAAATGAGAAGACATTGGTCAAAGAGCACAAAGTTTCAGTTACACAGGATAAATAATTTTCCTGTGAGCTAAAGTTCAGCTTGGTGATAATAGTTAATAATACTCTATTGTATACTTGAAATTTGCAAAGAGAGTAGCTCTTAGATGTTCTCAGCACAAAGATAACTATATGAAGTGATGGTTATGTTAATTCGCTTTATTGTGGCAATCATTTCACAATGTGTGTGTATATGTATCAAAACATCACGCTGTACATCGCAAATATATATAATTTTTATGTGTCAATTATATTGCAATAAAATTGGAGAAAAATAAAAACGGTATATAAAATCTAATGACAGAGAGGGAGAGTGGAACTATAGATGCCGCTCAGCTTATTTTTGATGCTTATTTTGTACTTACATCAAAATAAATCAAAATGTTTTTGAATGTTGCCAGGTGTGATTACTGTGGAAACACTAAAACAATAGGAGGTATATAAAGTAATAAAAAAGGACAATAGAACCAACCCTGATCATAATCTAAATAATGGGAAATAAAACAAATGAACTGAAAATACTGAAATACTCAACAGCATTCCAATTGAAAGAGGCAAGTATTACATTCTCTAAAATGATGTGAGCTTTTCTTGATTCAGATACTAATGCAGACACAGCATTTTCCTCTTTGAATGTATGGGAAAGACAGCCCTTTTGAGAGTTAGAATAGCTTTCAAGACTCCTGATTTAAATTTCAAACTCTTGATCATAGCTGGTGAGCAAAGGTTTTTATCTTGGAATTGGAAATTGAGTTCTTTAGCTCTATACCAAGTGATAATATTAAGCATTTTGTTGTATCCACCATGCAAGCCAAGTTCCCCACTGTGCCTTCAAAGCCACAGTGAATGAACCATATTTGGATTTGCTTATCAGGAAGAGACATTTAGAAAGACAATGCACTTGTCCTGCAAGACTGAGACTCCTGATGCTTTCAGATAGGCCTGTGGAGAGCTGCAAAATGGGCCCTAAAATCAGGCTGACATGGTCGCTTAACAAGCTTCAGTATGCTCTGTGGGCTCCGGGAGTCTGTGGTGTCACCCACAGGGCTGCTGATGGCAGCCGTCATAATTAGAACACATGAATCAAAAACACCAGGTGAAGATTTCGCCTTAGAAGAAAGAAAAGACAGATGGAGGGAATTACCATGCCCTTTGACGACTAAGCTCTTTCATGCAGCTGGATGGCAGGCCAGCCCTGGCTGCATGAATGAATCTCAGGCAGTTTACAGAAGTCTCACCCTTCCTACCACCGTGCTTCAAAGGGGCAACGGGAGCAGAAAATCTCTTCCTTGTCAATTCATTGGAAGAAGTAAAATCTTAGCCTTTCACCCCACATTGGGTAACACAGGTAACAGTGTTCGTCTTTAAAAAATGTTTTTAATGTGGAAAATTACTTGGCAATCTTTTCACAGGAAGAAAACCTCTACAACTTTAAGGGGATGTGACCTTGAAGGAGATTTGCTGAACTTTAATATGACTGGATTTTTTCCAACCTTTATGGGCTCTTGATTTTAAAATCTACCTAACAAAAGCGCAGTGAGGAAAGCGCTTATTACAGAGATGCTTCTCAATAGGGAGAAGGGGGTTAATTGCAAGCTCTCCAGTAAAATAAAAAAGGGTTTTGAAAACAACTGCAAATTTGACAAAATATATTGCATTGCTCTTATGGAAAAAACTATGAGGGTAAAACATTAGAAATGGAAAAATGTCTGACATAAATGGATGCTATATGCTAGATGAGATTTCAGATTATTCATAAACAAGTGCCCATCTGACCTTGATATGAATACAGAAATCCATTAGCAACCAAATTTTCACACATAATTGTATACTAAAAAAATATGTATTTTTTCACTATCAATTTATGTTGACAGGACCTAGTTTAAGACCACAATGTAGACGTATGTGCGTTTTTATCTTCTTTTCCACTATGTTGCTTTTGAGAGTTAGTAAACATAATTCACTAGGAAGAGCTGAACAATAAATCGTGAATTTGTGGAGAGGATTTTCTTGCAAGCATTCTATGACTTTATGGAAATTTAACTTCCACTTTTGGGCCCAAATAAAAGCCTTTGAAAATACCCAACAATTTTTACATTTCCCAATTTATGAGCAGTTGAGATATTTTTCTTCTAATAATGTTAATCTGAAGAATATTCTCCTGACTTGAACACTTTTAAGAGCAAAATCATACTGTCTGTGACTTACGTGATAACAATACCATTTAATGTAATAATGTCAATGATTTTGGACTGTTTTGAAAGTAATATTTGGTACATCGATTGGAATGTGTTTACGAAATGTAAGCCAAAATGTGGTAGGCAACCCTGCCTAGGAACATTGTTATCATACAGATTGATAGGCATCTTTACAGAATCCATCAAAGAAATTAGAGAGAAAATTGCATTTCTGTTCACATGTCCTAAGACAGGCCTTCCCTGTAGAACACCTGCCTTAATTTTACCTGTTAAGTAAAATGAATATTCTGGAGACTCCAAGGAGTCCAGCACAAACACAACAGTGGCCCTCGCCTACTTTTATTTTAGTACTAGTCGGAATAGACGTTTCTCTGTCTGAGCTGAGTTTCATTCGGAAGCAATTAACTATTGTATACTAGTTATAATAAGGGTCTCCAGTGCACAGACATTTGCCAGCATCAGTTGTTTAAGGCTTAATTGAGTAAAATTGCATTCACACTCAACATAGTTTCAACTGATAATCAGTTCCTTACTGCTGAATGTGATTTCATTTCTCATTTTCTTAAAGTGTGCTGGGCAAGTGAAAATAATCAAGGGCCCATAGTAGGCCAAAGGTACTGATTACTTTCATTTTACTTTTCTGAGATTTATACTTGATCATCAAAACCAAAACCAATTAAGGGAGATAGATATTAAAAAAAAAGAAAGATGAAAAGCCATAGCTAAAAAATCACAGTGGGTAAAAATGTTTATAAATGCTACCTTACATGTCCAACTTACCTTTCATGTTTCATTTTTTTAAAATTATGCTTTGCATTTATTGTTTGGAATTCAATTTTTGCTGTTATGAGTAAAAGCAAAGGAGGGTAGAAACTTTAAAAGTATTTAAAAACTCTCCATTGTTTCATTAATTGGGACAAATAAGAAGTATTTAAAGAAATTATAATACATATCATGTAAATGTGGCAATGAAAACAATAAATAGAAACTTGAGTAGCTGAGAGGCATCTAATTCTCCTGGCAAAACTGAGGACGTGATTCTAGTCAAACTGATTTGCTCATCATGAAGGTTATGTAACCCCTATGCTTTTAAAACTGCTCCCTTCTTAGGGTTTCTAGAATGTTCTGCACAAGCCCCTGTGAATGCCTTTGCCATGTGGCCCTGCAATCTTTTATGAGTTTTGCCCATAAAGAAACCCTTAGTTGCTGGAGGGCAGAGGTCAGGTTTACTTGTGTTTGAGCCCCAGAGCCACATACATTTATTTATCTCACATAGAGTAAGCAGGAAAAGGAATTAGCCTCTAAATATCACCAGGAATTTCCATTGTGGAAGGATCTGAAATTGCCCTTACAAGTTGATGAAGGAATATGAGGTGGAAACTGAGGGCTCAGCTAAAATAATGATAATGATCGGCCACTGTCCACTCGTTTGCTTGATAATAGTCACTGTCCCCTTGTTTGCTTCTCTGTAACTGCCACTGTAGTAGGAAAGATTCTTAACTTTCCTGCATAGATATAACATTATCTCTTCAGAATTTAGGGGTAGTTTTTGAAATATTTTACAGGTCCTGCAATACAGAGGATTGACTGTCCCACTGGACCAGGGAACTGACTCAATTGTTCTTGGACCCTCCAACCAAGGTCTTGCATTCCAGTGACCCCCCCTCCCCCCAACAGAGGCCCACACCAGTGGACTGGTGCTTCCACCCCTAAACCAATCCATTAGCAGATCCTGATCGCCTAACCCTCGGCTTATCAACCTGTCTTTAAAAACCCTGTTTCCCCCTTTCTTGAGGAGGCAGATGTGAGAAACATCTCCCATCTTCTGGTCTAGTGCTTTGCAGAATAAACTCTTTGTTGTGAACCCTGCTGTCTCTGCACATTGGCTTCCTCTCGGGCGGTGGGCAGATGAGCCTGGCTGGGTGACAACGATTGTCAATGAGGGCCACACGTGGCCTGCATGTCCCTACTCCTGCGTAGATGAAGAAGAATACAGTCTGGTCCAGACTGAGACTGGATGCCTCTGAATGTTTGTCTTTGACTAAAAAAATGTTGAGAAGTAGCTAAGGAAGGCTCATTCCCCTGGGTCTAGATTGAAATGCCTGTGATGGGATACACATGTTATTACTCCAAACACATTTTAAGTTTTTGAAAGCCAGATAATGTCTTTCATATGTACTTTGAAACAACTTCTCTCTCTCACCTTAGATCCCATTATTTTACTCTTCTTATACTCAGCAATAAGTGTTAGTTGAATAAACTTAAAAATGGCGATGGCCACTGGAGTGGAGAGTATATGTATTTTCTAAATCATGAACTACCACACTGGGATGATGGCCTCTCGGCCTGAGATGCTATGGCCCTCATGAGAAATAGGTAGTAAGTGTTTACCTGACGTGTGGAAAAGAAAAAATTCTCTCAACAAAAACACAGATTTTTGAGAGATTGTAATTCAAATTGATTTTATGCTCAGGAATTCACAGGAGGAAATAATAGGAAGGAACAAAATGCAATAATTCTAAAGCTTTCTAATTCATCTGACCAGGTTAGAATTACTATAAACAAAAACACAACAGAGAGAAAATCAAATCTGAAAACCATTTACCAGCCTCCTTTGTGACTATAAGATGGAGCAATTATAATATAAATATTAGCAAACTGAATTGATAATATGTTGAAAGTTGCTATAATTTCATGTGTTTTATTACAGGAATGCAGAAAGAATGTAAATTAAGATAATTCATTAATGAAACGTATTTAAGAAAGTAGAGACAAAAATCACATGATCATTTTCATAGATAATGAAAAAGCTTTTAGTAAACTTCTTTCTGACTAAAATAAAAGCAAACACTTTGTAAACATAAAGAAGAGACAATCCTTAAATAACTAAGGACATTTTTCAGAAATCATCCATTCACTTAATAAAGCCCTTCCCACTTAGATGAAAGAATAACACAAGAATGGCAGCTCTTTTTCCTTATTGTTCTGGATGTCTAGCCAGAGTGATAGAAAAAGAAAAATAAATTTCAAGTACAAACATCAAAACACAAAAAATAAAATTATACTTGTGAAAATACTACAATTGTATACCAAAAGTATCATCTGAAAAACCTGCAGAAATTATAAAACAGTTGAATGAATTAGCCAAATTAAATTTAAATATACTAAAAATAATAATGGTTCTAAAATAAACTAGAAAATGGAGACTCATTCAGAGTAGCAGCAATACATGCACCAATACCATAAATCCAGTAACCTAGTGGTAATCTTTACATTTATGCAAGCTAAAGGTGCATATTTTTGGCTCAGAAAATTCAGTGTTTCAAAGAGCTAAATTCTCCTTTAATTAATCTAAAAATCTGAATGGAATTTTGATAAAAATTTTCATAGAACACTTTTAGGACAGGAATAAAGATAAAATATTTCAGAAATTTATCTGGAAAAGAATGACAATAGCACTGAAAAAAAAAAGAATAATGCAAATATTTAAGGGAGAAATTCCCCAACCAGATTTTGAAATGAATTAAATAGACAGTAAATAGAATGGGGTGGTGTTAACACTATAATTTGTAATTAAAATACAGAGGAAACAGACTAGTCAGAGGGGAAAAATACAGAGATAGCACTTGGCTATAGTTAATAATATATTTTAATTTAAACAGGCAGAACACTCCCTCCCATGACTTACTGAATTACATAAACAACTACTGAAGATTTAGATGTATAATGTAATGAAATCAAAAGTTATGATACCAAATTGAAAATATAAGCCAAACAATGAGGATTAATAGAAAAGGGAGAGTAGAATTCCATATTCAGAAGATAAATTCCAGGGGGCTTTGTACTGGGCCAGCTTGACTAAGGTGGAACTACATTTCCCAGAATTCCTCTCCCTGTGTGGTTCTTGTTTAGAATTGACTGATGGGAAAAAATGATCAAGGTTTGGAAGGTCAAAGTCAAAGAGCATCTTTTACTCTCTAAAGGACATCATGGTTCTTTGTCTTTATTCTCTCAACTTTAGTTGGGAAAAACCCCTAGAAACTAACGTGATAAAAGCCCTATATTCTTCAGCCAAGTTGAACTGTGCAAAGTTGATTCCACCTTCACATTTTTACAGATTAAGGATTTTCAAAAATCAAAGTATTATGTCAGTCTCCCTCCATGTTTAGATAAGGAGCTATACTGTTATCGCTTAATTTTTCCTAATACATAGCTCATAGATTTAGAAAATATATATATTTTTTGAGACAGAGTCTCATTCTGTTGCCCTGGCTAGAGTGCTATGGGGTCAGCCTACTCATAGCAACCTCAAACTCTTGGGCTCTACTGACTCTCTGTCTTCAGCCTCCTGGGGAGCTGGGACTACAGGTGCCTGCTACCACAGCTCGATAGTTTTTCTGTTTTGAAGAGAAGAGTTCTCACTCTTGTTCAGCATGCTCTCAAACTCTTGGCCTCAAGCAATTCTCCTGCCTTGGCCTTCCAGAGTGCTGGGATTATGGGCCTGATTCACCACACCAGGCCAGATAGCTCTACATAAAAATGCCCATTCATCTGAATGCTTGCCTATGCTTTCTTGCCTCAGACCGTACAGAGAAATGGTGTCAGAACGAGAGCCCTGTTGTTTGGGGCAGGAACAGATTTTGACTGCAGTGAGAGTAGCATCTGCACAATTTGAGAGAACAGCCTATGGAGCAATTCTTCACACTGCATCTCAAAGCCTTGCTTCACAAAACATGGTCTGTGGATGGGTGGCAGCCTCACAGTAAGCTTGCTACAAATGCAAATCTCAGATCTACTGGGGTGGAATCTGCACGTTAAAAAGACATCCCATTGATTTGTATGCACGGTAAAGTTTTAGAAGCATTACAGTAAACGACTCTTGGAGTGGAGAGCATTTGGTTCCTAGACATCAAAGGGCACAGGTGCAGGGCATGTGTGCTGGACACCTGTGGAGAAGGAGCCTGCACGCATCCACAGGAGGGGTTGATTCCCATCATTGGCCCTGGCTCACCTGGAATCCACTCACCTACCTTAGATGAACCTTCACCAAACTAGCTTTTCTCCACGTGTTGGGAAGCATTGGTTGAGAGGATCCAGTCAGTTCAAAGGATATAAAATATAACACAATTTCCCGTGCCTCACCTGTTGCATTTTGACTATCACCTCTTCTCCCTATCCATACATCCTCCATTTCCACAAGATTACTCAATATACCTTTTATAATATATTTATGTATTTTTAGAAACAAGGTTTTGCTCTGTTGCCCAGGCTGGAGTGTGGTGGTGGGATCATGGCTTACTGCATCCTTGATCTCCTGGCTCAGGTGAAACTCCCACCTCACTCTCTTGAGTAGCTAAGACTACAGGTGTGTGCCATTGTGCCTGGCTAATTTATTTATTTATTTTTTTGCTGTTGAAGCAGAGGTCTTTCTATGTTGCCCAGGCTGGTCTCAAAATCCTAGCCTTTAGCAATTCTCCCCCCTTGGTCTCCCAAAGTGCTATGATTACAGGTGTGAGCCAACTCGCCTGGCCTTCATTTCTAACCATGTGCCTGTTCGTGTCTTCTTCTCATTCTGGCTTTCTTTTCTTCTCTATTTCTGTGGAAATTCTTCACAACTTTAAAGATGCACATGAGAGTTTATTGCCCCTTGAAATCTTTTGTAATCAGCAACAGTCACATTCTTCCAGGCATGCTCCTAATATGTTCTTCTGTGCACATGCAATGTTGAAGAGTTTTGAAGATCCAGGCAACTGGATTGAACACCCACTCCTAACTGTATCTGTGATTATGGGCAAGTTTCTTAATCATTTGGAACTTTGGTTTTACCACCTATAAAACAGCGACAATGATTATATCTTCCCCATAGGATTATTGTGAGAATTAAAAAAGATAATTCACATAAAGTGTTAACAGAGTGTGTGGCACATAGTAAGTTCTCAAAAGGTATTTGCAATTAATTGTAAGGGGAACACTCCCGAGCTTCACTAACATCTATGCCTGTGATAGTATATGTGTGCCTATGTGTGCATATTTTCCATCACAGTAGATTATTAATTCTTGAGTGCAATGGTAAAATGGTGAACTTCTTCACTCTTAAGATAGTGAGGCTTTCCCTGGCAAATGATAGTTTTAACACAATTAATTGCATCTAATTACAAGATAAAACCCAGACTGTGAGATCCTTAAGTTTAAATTTTAAACACAGCAATCTCTCTTTTGCTGGTGGAAACTGAAACCTGAGTTTTTACTATCCAAGGTTATACGAAATTTGTTAGCGAGGAGCTAAGGCTTAAGGCACAGGACTACTCTTGTTTTGCTTTTTCCAGATTCTTCATAAGAGTTTAGTTAGATTGTCTTCATGAATATCTTTTAAAGATAATGAGTAAAACTGACTTAAATGAACTTCTAAAAATGGTGGGTACCCTATAAAGTCCAATCAATTATCAATTTCATAATGAAATTCACATATCAAAAAGCTAAGATAAGTACTCATTGCTAAAAGGGAAAAAATCTCTTAAAAACAGGCACTAAGTTACAATGAAGGTCATTATCTTGAAAGCTTTCACATGTTCACAACAAAAAATTTCTAAGTCATGATTTAAAAAAGGAAAAGAAATGGAAATAAAGTAAATGAGAAAGATGCCAAGAAGGGTTTTGTTTTCTTTAGACATGCCATGTTTTCATGTTGCTCTTACATTTTAATTGCCTGTACGATTGTGAAAACATTGAGACCCATAAATATTTTATGTCTACTACAGCCACATCATAATAAATCATTTGATATTTGTGTCTTTGATAGGAATGTAGCCAATCTAATAATCAAAGCATATTTATAAATAGCCTTTGGTTTGGTAGAGAAAGGAATGACATTTTGTAATATAAATTGCCATTGGTATTGTAACATAATACCACGCTAATGAGGAAAAAATAAGATTCCATGGTAAATAAGCACCAAATTTATCTGGAGTTTTTAGTTTATCCAAAAAGACCTCCTCACTGGTGAACAATCACGATTTTGCCTTTAAGCCATCAGATACATTTTTCTACTAAGACTCTGAAGAAAAAGGCTGAATGCTTTGGACAGAGTTGTTGTAACACAGAATAATTACATAAAGCTGCAAAGCACAGTTTCTCAGTCTTGGCACTACTGATGTTTTGGGCTGGATGACTTCATGGGAGGGGCCATCCTGTGAATTATAGAAGGTTTCCATCATTCCTAGCCCCAACTCGGTAGAAGAGCGCAGGGTGGATCCCTCCCCAATTTGTGACAATCAAAATTGTCTCCAGGAAGTGGGAATATCCCCTGGGGCACAAAATTGCCCCTTGTTGAGAATTACTATTTAATAGTAATAATCTAAAAGGTGAAATAATTGCCCTTTATATAAAGCTATTGAATGACCTCCAGATTGATTGTTTAATGTTCACCTTTGCATGTCAGCAGATCAACGTTTAAATTAGATTTTCCACAATTTCCAGTTGAATAGGCATTTGTCTTCCACATTTATGTTGAAATTTTTACTTGTCAATATCCATTAATTTAAATTTACATGTATAGTTTTTCCTTTTCTTTCTTTATGAGACAGTGTCTCACTCTGTCACCCTGAATTGAGTGCTGAGGCATCATGACAGCTCAGATTAATTTCAAACTTTTGGGCTCAAATGATCCTCTTGCCTTTGTTTCTCTATTTTTAGCAAAGAAGGGATCTTGCTCTTGCTCAGGCTGGTCTTAAACTCCTGAGCTCGGGCAATCCACTCGCCTCCGCCTCCGAGAGTGCTAGAATTACAAGTGTGAGGTACCTTGCCCGGCCAATAGCTTTTTCTTAAATCTGAGGATGTCTAATCATTTTCATGGATGTCCTTCCCTTCACTTACAGCTCTTAATTTTCCTAATTAGATAAATATGATTTCCCCCTCTTCATTTAAATTAATAGGCTATATAAAAATATACTCTGAAGAGAGGCAGTTTTAGAATTATCCAAAATCACAATTTCTTTAAAAAAGGAATGCCTAGTGCAGTGTTTCTCAAAAGTGTAGTCCGTGAGCTACTTGTCTCAGAATTGCCTGAGATGCTTGTTAATATTCTAGATTACTGGCTCCCTTTCTAGAGTTAGTGAGACTCTGGTCTAGCACCCAGTGTTCCACAGCTTAGTAAACCGCCCCCCCCCCAGGTGATTCTGAGGTCCCCACATTAAAATTTTATGAACAGAGGTCACAGAGACAAGAGAAGCAATGTGTTTTGATTTTTTTTTTGCAATTACGCAAGGGTGTTTTATCCAAGTTTGAGCTTGGGCTGCCGTCACTCCCAGACGCAGCTGGGACCGACAGCCAGCAATGTGTTTTGAAACAATGAAATTATTCATTCAGAGGAAATCATAATGCTTCTATTCTGTGTTGGACACCATTTGATTCTAACTTACATATCACAGACACTGTATAGTGGTCAATAATAAATGCTGGTGATCTCTCACTAGGATTTACTATGTTTTAAGAACCTTACTAAGGCTGCTTCTTTGTTAAGCAACATATAACCTAAAAGTCTTTATTGAACTGCTTAAACTCACCCATGAAAAATAACTTAGCTGCTTGTCTATGAAAACTAATTTACATTAAACCAATAATTCCCCTTTATTTAAAAAATATACATTTGAAATTTCAAACAACTAAGAATGCAAAGGTCTAACACCTATGGTTTCTCTTTCCATGGTATTTTTCCAATTTTAAAGTATTTCAGATATAATCACAAAAGACTCAGTTTTGCTAAGTATAATTTTATATTTTTATACAAAGTACAGTAGAACCTGCACAATTGACCCACTTCCCTGACTTCTTCCTTAAAAGTTGACCTACTTTTCAAACACAGGATTTACACCACATGTACTCAATGGAAGTTGCTTATGTTGACCACCTCCATATGTTGAGCAATTTGGTACAGTCCCTTGGGTGGTCAACTTACAGAGATTCTACTGTAATTTAAACAGTTAGTATTTTAATCCATAAGTGGTTCCATTCATCTCTTTTAAGTAAAATAATAAGACAACAATTACTGCTTCTTATACAAACCTTAGAACTTCTAGGGTGGCTCTGTGGAAGATTAAGAAAGGGAGATTTTCCCATTTTCAGATTCTCTCAATTCAAGTTCATAGAAAAGTTCTCTTAAGTATGCAAGACTGTGGGAAAGTACCAGGGAGTTACATAGTCTTTTCGCAGGGAAAATAATAAAAGGATAGGCATAAAACAAAAGTAAAAAGCTATGTACAGATGGCAGTATTCACCTCTGCTCTGCTCACCGTCAAGCCCCTTCCCTGTACCTGGTGCAGTGAATTATTGAACCCCAGACATGTTTTCACTATTTTTACAGGTATTGGGACCTTTTCTTTCTGGAGGTGATTGGCTCCATGCTGCTTCTTTTATCAGTGAAGTCACTGAACCCCTCCCCGCCTCGTTCTGTGTAGCAGTGGTGGGAGCTCCTTTGGAGTCTGGTGTTTACTTGTCTGTCTCCTGGTAATGTGAAAGGCATGTGATTTTATTTGCTATCCTTTAGGTTGTTTTCTACTTTTCTTTTTAGAGAGGATTTATGGAGAGACTTGGATCCATGCTGCTGTTGTTCTCCTCCAGCAGGTAAGAGGTTTATAAAGGTGCAGCAGTAACATTCCTCCAGTCCAGCCCAGGGTGGTGCATCTGGTGGTCAGGTGAAGGGCTCCTGACCCAGGGAGAAACTCACCTACGGGTTTACGGGTTTACGTAATCTGGCCCTTTTCTTTGGGATTGCATTTCCCAGGCTTCTTTCTGATACAAACTAGGCGGGTCATTGTTCTCATTTCAAAACGAAAGCTCTTTTTACAATGTTTTTCTGCCTTCCTCTACTTCCTACTGATCCCCTTTTTAAATCTGATACCCACGTAATTTCATACTTTATAAAAAAAATTAGTGTTTATTTATATTTTTTAAATATAAAGGGACATGCAGTTACATTTGTTAAACTATGTTAATTTATCTCCTACACAGTACCATTTCTTTAAGTCTTGGAAAAATAGAACAAAATTGAAAGCATACATTTTCCTTTCTAAACTGTTTCCATCCAGGATTGTAACCGTACTCCATTTTGGCGGTGACGTTTTGGGGCTTATTCTGAACACAATTTCACATCCCCCACAATAAGTGTATATCTACTGTGTTTCATTATTTGTGTATTTTTCAGTTCTCACTGATAACTGAAGGAAAGCTTAATGGCATATTCTGAGGATGTGACTTAAAAGTAAGTAGCTATTTTTACTCCAAAGTCATTGAAAATAGTTTACTTCTTGTTGAATCAACATTTGCTAAGTCATCTTAAATAACCTCCTCTACATGTAACAACCCATTGAGTTTTCCGTTTTTCTTTTTTATTCTTCATTTATTATATCAGGGATTCCCAGGAGATTTTTCTAGTAATCATTAATATCAATGTGGTGAGTTTATGAATGCTTCATTTCTTTTCAAATGAGCAAGAAAGAAATGATTTTTATGAAGTAAGAAATAATCTTATATTTTTTCACTGTTATACTCAAAGGACTTCACAAAATGGATCCTGAGTTTTATGTTTAGCCATGTATCAGTGTTACACATAATATGTAAGAAATATTTCCCAAGGGTAAGACTCATAATCAAATAAAAAGAATCTGTATAAAGCATTTCGTATCAAAGTTACACAACAAAATAGAAATTTGTTGGGAAAAATACGAAGCTCATGTGCATCTTTCTGATTCAAACAGTATAGGAAAATTTAAAAATTGCTAATTTTGTTTTTCGTTAACAATAATACTCTAAGTAAATTTAAATTGGAAAATTATTCTTAAGAATCATGATGGCTCTCGATCATGGCACATACTTATATTTGTTCTCTAATAATTCATAGGATTTTAGGTAATACAAAATAACTATTGTCTATGTAACAGTTGCTGAAAAATAATTCCTAAAATTATGTGGAGAATCTAAATAAATTACAGCGGAGTTACCAACCACATTAACCATAAGATGATCAGAGAATATGCCAACTGTAAACTAATTACTTGAAACTTAAGACTCTCTGAAATGAATAGTTTTTGTTGGTGGTGGTAGTTGACAGATGAGCCCATTGAAAACTGCTCTTGCTTGCAATTCCATGATGAGAAATTCTGTGTCTAAAGTCATGCTTTTTAAAAGGAAGCAACATGCAATTAAGTGTAAACAGGAAAATCAAAGGAAAGCATGAAAAGGCCTTCCAAGATTACTTATTTCAAAACATTTGCCCACCATTAAAGAACAAATCTCTCTCTTCTCTTATTTCTTTATTAGTGTGTTTTATAATTATTGGGACTTTGAAAATTTGTTAATGTAAGGGTTTTTTTTTTTAAATATAAAGGGACATAATGAATGAACTCATAATTTGAATTTTCCACTTGGAAAATCTTTCTCTTAGAGGAGCCCAAGGTTATCATGCAGTCCATCAAGTTAAAATTGCTCCCTATATGTATACTGTTCTATCACCGAAGAGACATAATAATAACAGTTACTCACTTATATTTTTTAGTTGGACAAATGAGCTCTGGGCAATAAACATTGGCTCTATAGAAAGTCATAAACTGAATGATCTATAACAGTTCTGCCAAAGTGTATGTCAACACAGTCTCTGGGTTCATAAAAGTTTCCACAATTGAATAAAAACTCAAATTGAAATTCGCAAATTAAATATTTCTATAATAGACAGTAACCTCATTTTGCCAAATAATTTTGATTTTGTTTTTCAAGTAAGTGACATCATGATTAAAAGGAATATTCATCCTCTGGGACAGAGGTTGTCAAAGTTTTTCTGTAAAGGACCAGATTGTAAATATTTTAGGCTTTGTATGTCCTACGGTGTCTACTGTGACTATTCGGTTCTGCAGATGTAACAAACAAACAAACCAGCTACAGACAATGTAACCGATAAGCATTGCTCCTTTGCAACAAAACTTTATGGACAATGAAACTAAATTTTTAATCTCATATAATTTTCACAAATCACAAGGTATTTTTTCTTTTGATTATTTTCAATCCTTAAAAAAACACAACACCAAAATGATTCTTGACTCATGCACTACAAATAGGCAATAAGCCATATTTGGCCCAAGGGTTGAAGTTTCCCACTATTTTATGTAGGAACTTGTGCTAATTATTTTATGGGAATTTGATAAACATTCTGTGGATGAAGACAAAGATAATTAACATGACTACAATAAATAATAAGTGATATTTATTATGTAATTATAATAAAAGGTAATTAACATGACGATGACCGCAACTAAAATGATAGATAACTGGAGTGAAGAGGAGTAATGATGTATTTACCAAACAACACAAAGTTTAAATTTCTTATTTTTATGCTACAATTTCTTCAATAAATTACCCCCACCCCAGTTTTGTTTTGTTTTGTTTTGTTTTTGAGATGGAGACCTGATCAGAGCTCACAGTAACCTCAAACTCCTGGGCTCAAGGAATCCTCCTGCCTCAGACTCCCAAATAACTGGGTTTGCAGCACCTGTACTATGCCCGGCTAATTTTTCAGTTTTGTAGCAATGGGGTCTCGCTGTTGCTCAGGCTGGTCTTGAACTCCTGAGCTCAAGGGATCCTTTGGCCTCGGCCTCCCAGAGTGCTGCGATTACAGGTGTGAGCCACTGTGCCTGGCCAAATTTTCTTATTTCTTTATTATGATACTTTAATTTGCTAGGTAGTCCACTAATTCTTTAGGTGAAAAAGGACATTCCTATTTTCACTTCAAATATAAATGAATACAAATATAAATAATCATTGAGATTCAGTCATCCATTATCATCCCCTTGCCAAGACACGTAACGGAAAGTATTTTATATTTGTCATATTTATTTCACAAATTTTCAATCAAATCTTCCATTGTGATTTTTTTTCCACTGAAAGTTGAATACAAATTGCTAATAAATATGTATTAACCCCATTTTCTAACTGCCACTATCTCTAAAATGTATAGAGTAGGGCAAAGCTATCCATTTACCTATGATTTTGCCTGAGACTCCTCCAAGTAATGATTCCTTCCCTACTTTAATCTAATGCAACCGGAGAACTAAAAACTAACCAAGAATTCTCCCCGTGTCCAGTGGCAGCATTCTCTAGTTGCTGATTCTGAGGGTGGCTGATCCGAGCTGTAATCGTGGGGTTAAAGGCTTAGAGGAGTTTGCAGTAGCACCCTCATGCTGTGGGGGAAAAGACAAGGCTTTTCCCGCTTCTCACCCCAGAATTCGGGAAGCTGGACTTCAGCTAAGGTTAAATTCTTAGCATTATCCTTAGTTGGGCCTAAAGTAAAGCCGACCTGTTTGCCTAATCAACTGCCACTCTTCTGGGGTCTTCAAACCCCGGCTGACTAACTCATGCTGACCTTTTCTGAGTGTACAATGCGTTAAACATAAATGCCCTGAGAAGCAGGCTGGGGTGTGCAGGGAGGGGTCTCGGGAAATCCAGGTGATGTCCAAATGAATGTGCATGGAGTCCAGACCCTTTGCATCACTCGTTCCTTCAGACACTCAAGATTTTTATCTTGTGCTACTGGGTGCTTTGCAGTAAGGGAGAGATGGTCCAGGACTTTGGAGTTTCATTCTATAGCTATTCCCCTGAACCCCATCCTTGGAAAGCTGCACCCTCTGCACCAGAGACATTTCCCTTTTCACTTCACTTCACAATGCTCCACAAAGTGTTTCAATCTGTGTAATTTCTTTGCTCCCTTCTTGCATTCTGTGAGAAAAACTTAGTGAGCCACTGTACTGACAGGAGACTCTCCTATTCCTCATAGATGCTGGTGAAGCAGAATTGCTTTTGAACGTTTAATACCCAGTAAGTCTAAATTAACTGAGAAAGTGGCCACTGCAACTTGGCAATGACGAGGAAGATACTATTTCCACGAATCATTGGGATCTGGAAGTCCCGAATTGGTAAAATTATGGATGACTTACACACATATTCCAATTGCCACAAATATGAAAGGTGCCCCCAAAAGGTGAGCACATTTTAAGAAAGGAAAAATCTGTATTAAAATTGTGATAATCAAGTCACGTTTGACTTCTGCAATTATAAGAGGTACTCAACATGACTTTGGTTCATCTTTTGTTATTGGTACATGTTGAATATTGCAATTTTAAAACAGTTTTTTTCCTGCCTTAAAATCTCTTTCTCTCTCTATATATAGGTACCCTCTATATATTGGGCAGTTACAGTCATGCTTTAAATTTTAAAATCTATGTGCCAGGGAATGTGCGAGACATTTTAAAATAGATTATCTCTAATCTTCCCCTAAACTTGGCTGTATAGCATCATATAGCCAATGGTTGGGAAAACTTGACAGGAAGCAGCATGTAATTGAAAACACTTTAGTAAATTGGATAAAAATTTCTTCAAACATAATGATGAAGGGTATAATAAAACGACTATACTGTGATTTCACAATTAAAAAAAACCCACCAGTTTTTAGATGTGATGTTAGAAGTATGTATATATTTTTAGAGGTCTAAATTTAGGGGAATATGGTTGTAGGAAGAAGTAGGACACTTTGAAATCAGATTTAAAATTTTTTTTAGTTATGTGCATTATTAATGTGAACTGTTGAGAAGATCTGAGTTATTTCTATAGTTCATTTTAATACCAAATTGTGGCATGCAGATTACCAGGACTTACCTTAGCAGCCCCTTCATGCGCCCAGTTGTTGGTGTGGGACTGCATTTCTAAATGTCCCTGCTCTAACCTGCTACTTACTCACCATGTCAGTTATGAGAGATGATTCATCTCCTGTGTATGAGCACATTTTTCATTTATTTTATTTATTTTTTATTTTATGTCATCAATAACCATGACAATGATAATATTCTGGAAGAACGATAATGATGAGACTTTCCCCAACCAGCTTAGTATAATTGATAGCAAAAATAAAAAAGATCAATAAAACCATGAACTCTTGCCTTGACCAAGCAACTGATAATAGAGAGATATTGGGGGGGGGGGCTTGATTAAAATATGAACAAATAAATTAACCATGAACAATAATTTATAGACCAGACTTATGAAATTATTCAATACGGGGTAAACTAAAGTTCTCCAGCCTGTATATATGAGGGGGTGGGCAGGAGAAAATGGAAAAGTAAAACCAAAGGAAGTGTAATATTCCACATGGGTAAAAATCTAGGGTAAAGAAAGAAGTAAAAAGAAAGGAAGGGCATCAAGCATATGATCCTCAGGAGACGAGAGGAAGCAGGAGGTAATCACAGTTGGGCCAATCATGAAGGAACAACAGCTAGTGGGTCGGATTTGCCACATCCTACTTATTAAGCCCTTTGGAAGTGACTGGGAGGCCCTCCCTCTTCCCTTGAAGGACTTTTGGAACAGTGCTGATTGAAGGTTTGGATCACACTCCCCAACTCACATAACCATAATGGATCCAGCTCAGGAGAAATTAAACTAAGAATAATATATACTTACAAAGGTATAAAATTAATCCTGTGTTAACAGTAGAAAATTATCCGATTGTGCTCTATTAAATTCAACATAGAGATACTTAAGTGATGAGATTAGTGCAAATAAAGGGAATTAGGGAGAATATTTAGAAATTTTATTAGCGATTTAAAACAACAAAGTGGTGAGCGAAAAGTGTCACATATTAAGAGGAATAATTATGGTAGAATGAATTACTAAATTAGTTTTGGGATCCTTTTTTGATCCCGGAATTAATTGCATCTTTAAATCGACAGGCGGAAATTTTGTTGTTGTTGTTGGAGAAAGGGGAGATTCTTTTTTTGCTGTTAGTAACTTTTGGTTTCATTGGTTTATGGTCAGAGCATATGGTCTATAAATCTCTATGTTTTGTAATTTAAGTTTGTTTTATCAAATTCATAAATAGTTTTAAATATTTTTTCATGGAATGGGGGAAAACATATTCTCTGTAGGTAGCACGGCAGTTAAGAGTCTTAAGAGGTGAGTTAAAATCTGGTCTGCTCCTCTCTGTCCAACTAGTCTTGAGTTCATATTTCAAACTCTGGAAGAGTACCAGTGAGTAGCATGCATGATCTATCTGTGAGTTGTATGCATGATCTGTGAGTAGCATGCATGATCTGACTGTGAGTTGTATGCATGTTCTATGAGTTGTATGCATGATTTAACTGTGATGTAATATGCATGATCTAACTGTGAGTTGTATGCATGATCTAACTGTGAGTAGCATGCATGATCTAAGTGTGAGTAGCATGCATGATCTAAGTGTGAGTAGCATGCATGATCTGACTGTGAGTAGCATGCATGATCTAAGTGTGAGTAGCATGCATGTTCTAACTGTGAGTTGTATGCATGATTTAACTGTGAGTAGTATGCATGATCTAACTGTTCATTAACATGTCTATCATTTTCTCTACCTGCGGTCCGCCCCCATACACACATACACATATATACACACCCTACACACAAACCTGTTTATGTCATAAAGATCCTTGATCTTTTCATTCTACTTAATTACAACTCTTAGAATTTTATACACCAGGTCCTGATTATCATCTGGTGTTACCAAATTACATTTCTGAGAGTTTTTGCATGATGTATTCCACAGTCATGCTGCTTGGTGCACCAAAGTTTATAATTCTTCATCTTTATGAATACAAGAACTTTTGCTTCCATAACACCCTTTTTGTCATGTTTAAAGGAGATAACCTTGAATTTTACTTTAGATGATATTGATAAGGCAATTCCAACTTTCTTTTGGTTTTACATTTACCAGGCACTTCTTGTTTATACTTATATTTTCAAAGATGTTTAAAAGCTTTATTTTAGATGTGCTTTTTATAAGCACATGAATTTTTTCTTTCACTCCAAACTAAAATCTGGGCTCTCTACTGGGATACTCATTCACATTTATTGTTATATGATAGATCTGAATTCACTCTCACTTTGAGTAAACTATTTAAGGTTATGCATTGCTTAATTTTCTTCTTTTTCTTATTCTTACTTTTTTGGAGTTCATTAACTATCTTTTTGTACTTTCTCTACCTACACCCCTTTTGCCCTAACCTCAAGAAATAAAAATTCTGCCAGGCAACTCTGTCCATACGCAGTGGATTCTAAATGGTTAAATTGTTTTAGTATTTAATATTGAATATTTAAGAGCTGCTGGTAAGAGATTTTAACATATACGAATGAAAACAAGATAAAATATGTAAAAAATTTTGGAAGTTATGAGTTTTCTTTTTAAAAAAAGAAAAACAAATCAAAACAAAACCAATGGAGAGAGTTGTTACTGACTTTTTAAAGTGTTTCCTAAAATGGAATTTAGTAGAAAACACACTTGTTTTTTAAAACTGTTCTTCTTTAGGAGTAGAATTCTGGAGGATGGTGAATATTTCTTTTACAAAGTACTGATAACAAGGAAACAGCACTTCACGTTCTCAAATGCAATCTCTTTGTGAGGCCAGATGTAGGTGCTGCCTTTTTGTAATCTTTTCTGTGTAACAGCATCAGATGAAGGCAGACTGTCAAATATTTACAGGCGTGTACTTAGCTCAAAGTTGGGTATATAAAAATCACGGTGATTCTTTTATTTATTAATCTATTCTGTTCTGTAAGGTGCAATTATCTACTAAACGCTGCATCTTAACACAGCTTGAAAAGCTAATTAGTGTAGCTCTTTGGAAACCTTAAACATTTGGTTCTTCCGAGTGACTGCGAACCTCCTGAAGGTTCCCAGGCTTAGGAAACATTTCCAAACATTTATAAACGGCCTTGCTCTGCATTCCCTTTCCACAATATGTGTACGCTGTGTGATTTTTAAAATTTAATACCTTTGAAAAGTTACATTTGTGGCTAGAGACTGATGTTGAATAAGCTAAAAAGCCTCCTTTTTCTCTCCCCAAAAGATGTGCAAAAACTTTAAGCCATCCTCGTGATGCTGGGCCTTCTGTCCTTTATTCAGTGTACGTCCCCAAAGGAGCTCATTGGGAGGTAAATGAATGCACCCGATTCTCATGAAGCATTTTTATTCAAGTCCATCCATCGTCACATTCTGGAGAGCACAGGAGAAGTGTGGTGGGCGCAGTAGTAAAAGCAGCAGCGAGCTGTCAGTGGTGTAGTTTGTCATTGTTCCACAGACAAAAGGCAGACTGTCAGAATAAACAGCATTTATTCCTTTCATATCTGTGGCTTAGGGCTGGAGAAGGGGAGGTGTCACTGGTCGTAATTGTAGAACACATAAATAATAATAGTAGCTCGCAAATCATAGATCAAGGAAAACAGAAGTCGTTGGCAGTGATGAAGGCAAGAAAATAGATGCTTCCAGCACAAGCTAATTTACTACCCTTTAAAAAAAAATACATTCTCCTTTCCAACAGTAAAAAGGGAATGATTTTGTTTGCCTCTTCAGCGGCCGCAGGTAAGGAAGAGGCAACTCCTAAATCACAGGTCTCATGAATTATTTGGGGCCCACAAGTACGTGAAGATTATTTTTCTTTCAAGAGATATTTTGTAAGTTAATAGTCTTTACTTTTACTAACTAAATGTAAGTGGTAAGCCTTTGGCTTGCTCTGCACGCTGTTGTGCTGAGCACACCAGCTTGTTAAAGTCTACAGTAATGCACACATGAGGCCTTTCAGATTAGCTTTGTTAGAGAGAAAAATTGATTTTTGGTTCTGAGAAGAATTCCTAGTTCATCTTACACTTGGACGGTCTGACCGCAGCAGAGGTAAGACATGGGCACCCTGAAGATTGCAGACTGGAATTACGCCTTCCCTTTTGGACTCCCCCAAATAAGAAAAATATAACAAAGCGCGAGACTAAACTTGAGTCTGTGTGTGACAGGGACCATGGGCAAGCTCTTCTGTTCTTGCAACCTACGGAAACTCAAAGGGAAAATTCCCACAGGATGACAGGGGCTGAGAAACTCTCCCCACGTTATTACAATGGTGAAAGGTTTCTCATTTACTGCTGGTGAAAAGTGTCTATTGGGACTTCTAATAAAAACCCGTGAAACCACATGGGTGTAAAGTCATTTTTGTTTTCAGCTTTTCAAGAAGCTGGTGACAATACTAAGTTCACTGGTTTAGCTCTGGGTGTGAAGTATTTCACCCTATTTGTGATAGCAGGTTTACATCTGTGCCGCAACCTCTTCCTACAGCCATGTAATTGGAACTAGAGCTCATACACAGACGGGGTTCTCTTTATGGATTGCATACGATTGCCCAAACACAAAATGCGACAAGTTACAAATGGGCTGCATGTTCGCACGCGCTTGTTAGCACTCCATCTGAAAGTTACACAAGGGCTTGTTGATACTTTATCCAAAGAAAGTGCACTTTGTTGTAACAGGGGAAGGCGCCACTCGGTGGAGCCCCGAGGAGGCAGGCAGCCCTGAGCATAGCAGTGGAACGCCCCCGACAGGGAGAAGGATTTGGCCTTGACTCGAGGAGACATTCTGGCCATCAGCTTCCGAGTAGTCAGGCTGCAAACTTTGCTGGTTGTTATCCCTAACGTTTGCTTTTGTACAGCAGTTTTGACAGTTGCACTGCTCACAGCAAACTGCCATCGTAGTTTGTTCTGCTTCAATGCCACTTGGCTGTCACAGCCTGTCAGGAGGCAAGAAAGCTTTAAAAACCTAACCCCATCCGACAGGGTCTAATCATTCCTATTACTCCTGTCGCCTGCACAGGCCACCTTGAAGCATGCAGCACCCAGGCTGCCCCCACAGCAGCACTTGGGCCCGAGGCTCCTGTTGTTTTATTATTATTTTTTAAATAGAGCAATAAGCTTCCTGATTTGGGTGAAGAAAAAAATCAGAGAAGAAATTTATTTATTTTCTAATGAAACAACACTGACGTTGATCAATTATGAATCAAACCCCAGGAAAACACGCTGCCTTCTCCTCCCTCTTCGAGTTGTTTTCCTGCCCATTTATGCTACTGGGCAAGAGGGGTGGGGCGGTCACACTGCCTTAGTTTCGCTGGGAGAACCAGGCAGAGGAGACTTGAGCATTTCTCAGAGAGAGCACAGGGGAAAAGGTGTTAGCAAGTCCGGCCCCTGGTCCCTCTTTGTTTCGGATATCTTTATGTCCGTGTACTTGTTTTTCTTGCTCCACGGTGACACTAGGAGAGCTTCTTGGTCAGCGGCCAACTCCACTGGCCCAAACACAAAACGCGACAAGTTACAAATGGGCTGCATGTTCGCACGCGCTTGTTAGTCCACTCACTGCGGATTATTTAGATATTTGGTACGTCACCAGATATTTTCCAAGAAAGGACTCAGCTGCAGTTGATGAGGTGACAAGACACCAGGGATTACATAATTAGTCTGCTTTTCCCTTGTTACAGTAAAGGACATCTATCAGGGGCAATGCTCCCCTGAAATCCAGGCGGCCTTGTGAACAGCACTGGTACCGACCCCAGCAAGAGGCAACAGACCTCTAGTGACATCTGCTCCTCCACACTTGTCTGTCCATCCTCAGGACACCCACAGGAATGGGAAGGGCAGAAGAAAGGGACAGATTTCAGGTATTGAAGTCCCTTAGCCACAAATGATGTGGTACCTCATTTGGAATACATGTTTGAGTTCAAAGTGGCTGGATTTTGGCCAAATATAATGGCTATGCATAATTAATGTAAATAATTGATCTGGTTTCTGAATGCCAATTTCAATTCTGTGTTTAAATTCAAGCCTTCTAGATAGTACATGTACTCAACGTTTTTAATTAACTGACTCTTATTTTTCTAAGAAGTTTGATACATTTCTTAGTTTATTAAAGAGATCACTAATTCATGACTAGAACCATGTGAGTTATTTGCAAGCTTCCTGTTATACTAGAAAAATAATTTCATTTTTCTTTCCTTGAGTTAAAAAAATAAGACTAATAAAAATGAAAGAATCTACAGAACAAGAACTTTGGAAAGTTTAAAATGGTCATGACAAAAAAAAAAAGTTGATGAACCGAATATTCTGTAAATAAGTGAAAGGTGGATGAATAACTAGATGCAAGATTGGAAGGATTTTTTCCCCCTCTCCCTTTTAATTAGCTTTAGAATAAAAGGCAATAAACAAAACCTGGCATCTGGGATACAAGGAAAGGCCAAGGGCTCCACCACTCTGCTGAACCTAAAATTCCAGCCCAGAGAAACCAGGAAGAGCTCCTGGACACTCGGGTTCAATGTAACCTAATACATGACCTTGATCATGCCTTTGGAAAGGGAACGGTAATCAAGACTAGAGAAATCCTTGGGCCATATAATGACATTTTAGTTTTCTGGGGGCTGCGTCTTCCATTAAGGGTCTTGACAATAATGGAACAGAAATGTCAGACATGGGTTGCTCTGGGACAATTAGAAACTCTTTACGATTGTCTAATTCTGACAAGAGTTCTGACTGCAGTCATCTTTCCCCTCTCTAAGGCCCTCTAGAATGGGGTCCAGCTTTCCAGTTTGGCTCCAAACACCTCCCATCCAGATTGGCTCAACAATCATTTCTTAAACACGTTGCTTAATGGCTCTTCCCGTGGAAATGTCCTTTCCTTCTTTACCATTTGAAATGTTGCCCATATTTTGAAGACTCATTTCACTGTCTTTCTTTTCTGTAAAACATCTCACTTCTTCACTCAAGATGATTGTTTCCTCTATGGAAACATCTTCAGGTGCTATTTGTACCTTCCTGATGAAAGCAGATTAGTTTGAATCTGTCTTTTTCTCCCCACTGCATTATAAGCAACTTGAGACCAAGGAGTGTGCGATGTGTGTGTGTATGTGTGTGTACATGAAGCCTGACGATTAATTTTGGGAACCCATCCTAGAGCAAGGGCTACAGAGCTCATTGCTGAAATCACTAAGGTCACTTTCGAAGTCTTCCCCTTGGCCATCTGACGACTGTAGTGATATTCAGCAATGTGCTATGTAGGACCGTTTCTAGGACAAGTTAGTAAACTTAATCGTGAGACTTCGTGTGTGTGTGTGTGTGTGTGTGTGCATGCTGGCAATTAGTGGGCGTTCAATAAAGATAATAAATTGTTTCTTTGTTGTTGTTTCTTCTATCTTGTTAAAACCATCATAGATAACTTTCACGTTGTTTTCGCCAAGTATGCTAACGCGATTGTTGCTCTAGTTACTAGATTGAAGACTTGTGATTAGCACGCTGATTTATAGCTTAAATACCTGCCAGTGTACTTACAAAAGGCGTTTTGCAAAAAGTATGCTTGTCTATCTGATACAGTTGCTGCTTTCCACACATCATTTCACTACCTAAGTGCATCAGGCCTCATTAAATGCCCAAATTCTGTTAACTGGAGCGCTGTCCCCAGTGCTGCTGCCTGAGGAATCCCGCCCATCACTCGGAGGCACCATACCCACCAGCGCCTCCTTCGGCCCTAGAACCATGTGTCGGTCTGACATCCAAGGAAGTCTCTAAGCTGTCCTGCCATCTGCTTGTTCAAAGTAAAAAACTAACAAAAGTACCTGCAAATAATAATCAGTACCTAAAACATTTCTTTGGGGACCAAAAACTGTAAGATGCTACCAATGTAACCCATTGTATAATTTCCCCAGGGTCTGTTTTTGCTGTCGATTGCAAAGGAAGTCAGTTTGAGCAATCAGCAAAGAGCTTCAACTTGAGAAAAATGGCTCAAGCCCAAGCAACAACCTGTGCAAATATTTTTATATACAGAACTCAGGATGGATCTTTTTTTCATTTTTGCAAAACAACTATGGGTGTTATCCAAAAATAGCTGACTGTTAACTAGACACCTCGCCAGATCTATAATGCTCCACGTGGACCCTGGCTGCAGCGTCTCCATCTGCACAGCCGGCTGCCTGCCTGTTCTGAATTACGGAGAGCCGGGAGGGGGGTCTGAGAGATAAGGATTCAGTGGCAGAGGTTGCCTCTGCTCTTGCTTTCATGGGGGAGATTTTTCTCTCTTTTATGCTTTGACAGGGGCTGATTATCTAGGATTCCCACCAACCTCCTCACTTGAACAGCATTTCTGTGTGAAGAGCTCCTGACCTATAGCTGGTTGAATTCCAGGTGCAGAGCTGATCACCTGCGGGTGTCCTAATGCTATTTGTACACATATATTTTAGTTCTCCCGCTTCTTTTGAGTCTTTTCTTTCTTTTTTTTTTTTTTTACAATTCACAAGTTGAGGATTCTTATTTCTTTTAGACAAATAGCATGACACTCATTAAGCAGAGAAATACATTTGCACATGAATCGGCATTTCATGTGTCTGCCGCAGCAGCCAACCTTGGCTTTTACCTGTGAGCACTAACTCAGGCAGGTAAGGGTTTTAAACTCTTTTCAGCAGATGGAGTAAGTCTTGTCAGTTATTAAATTGACACTGCACTATTTCTAGTTTCTTCTTTTTTTTTCAGTACTTCCGTTTTTTTCTTGGTCACGTTGTATGCCATAATTTTAAGAGATCTGATTTTTTTTTCTATTTTGGAAGCAAAAATTGAAATTCCTAGCAACCATTGAATTGACTTTTTCATAATTTCATTTCCTGTTGTGTGCTGTCTCTACAGCAGGGGGTTGAGAGAATAAAAAGGAAGGGTATGTTGTGAATGAATTTCATTCCAAAAAATAAAATGATGCCACTGTAGTGGGCGACAGTAAGATGACTCCCTCTATTTTGTCTTGATAGATGCCTACATTCCATTTTAAATCTGAACGTAGTAACAAGGAATTTCGACTTCTATCACAGATGACCTTGTCAGAAACTAGGACTCACGTCCTTTCTGTGGGGCTGCTCTGGTGGAGAGAAGCATGGTGGGGGACAGCCTGAGATCCTGAGATCTAGAGTATCAGAAACAATGGCTGCGTAGGACGGAAACCAGGAATGTGACTCTGGGCTACTGATTTCAACCCAGAGACTTTAAAAATAGAAAATCTGCTGAAGGGAACTGAAATAAGTAGCTAGAAAGTGATGCTAGGAACCAAGAGCTAAGAGTCAAGATGATGGATCACAAAGATGCCCGACACACCCAGTGGAAGGGGGATGTAGGCACCTGCAGGAGACGGGGACACCAGCTGTGTGTCACCTCCTCTCTCCCTTCCTAATTTATGGATCAGTCCTCTCCCCTGACCCCTCAGCTGCCTCCCTGTCTCCAAAGATCACAACAGAAGTGCTCAATCAAAACCACCAGCACAGCACACAGGTGCTGGGACGCTCATCTGGCTACCTGGAAGGAAGCTGCACTTTAGTACAGGAGAGCGGACGCTGCTCTCTGGCTTCTCCGGCCACGGGATCCTTCCTGGAGAAACAACTCTGGGCTCTTTTTATTATTATTATTATTAAATCATAACTGTGTACAGTAATACAATCATGGGTACAATGTGCCGGTTTCATATACCATCTGAAACTGGTTAACGTAGCCTTCATGGCATTTTCTCAGTTATTGTGTTAAGACCTTTATATTCTGCATTCAGTAAGTTTCACCGGTACCCTTCTAAGATGCACCGTAGGTGTGGCCCCACCAATTACCCTCCCTCCACCCATCCTCGCCCTCCCCTACCCCTTACCCCATGTTCTTGTGCTATAGTTGGGTTATAGCCTTCATATGAAAGCTATAAATTAGCTTCACAGTAGGGCTGAGTACATTGGATACTTTTTCTTCCATTCTTGAGATACTTTAATAAGAAGAATATGTTCCAGCTCCATCCATGTAAACATGAAAGAGGTAAAGTCTCCATCTTTCTTTAAGGCTGAATAATATTCCAAGGTGTACATAGACCACAATTTATTAATCCATTCATGGGTCGATGGGCACTTGGGCTTCTTCCATGACTTAGCAATTATGAATTGGGCTGCAATAAACATTCTGGTACAAATATCTTTCTTATAATGTGATTTTTGGTCTTCTGGATTTATCCCTAGTAGAGGAATTATAGGATCGAATGGGAGGTCTATTTTTAGATCTCTAAGTATTCTCCAACATCTTTCCAAAAGGAATGTATCAGTTTGCATTCCCACCAGCAATGTAGCAGTGTTCCCTTTTCTCCACATCCACGCCAGCACCTCTGGTTTGATGCGACAAGGCCAGTGCCCAGGTCTGTCACTCCAGGGCTTCCCTTCTGCTGTTCCACTTATGTACCTACACAGGCACACACGTACACATGTGCACACACACGTATGGGCAGAGGGTAGAAAAAAATACATATGCATTTTAAGAAAGAAAATAACTGTATTAAATTTGTAATACTCAAGTCATGTTTGACTTCTGCAATTATAACAGGTACTCAACATGACTTGTAATTATCTTCTGTTAATGGTATATGTAGAGTATTACAATTTTAATAGTGTTTTCCTTTCTTAAAATGTATATACATTTTTCCCACCCTCTGTGTGTGTGTACACATGTGTAAAATTTATTTATTTAAATAAGATTTCAGCTCTTTTCTTTCTCTCTCTCTCTCTTCCCCTCTCCCCTCCCCCTTCTCTCCTTTCCTCTCTTCCCTCATTTCTCTCTCTCTCTCCCCTCCTCCTTAATGCTGCTCTGCAGCATCCCCCACCAATAAAGACCTTTCATACCAAAAAAAAAAAAAAAAAAAAGATTTCACTGTGTTGCCCAGGCAAATGCTCAGTGGTATCATAGCTCATGGCAACTTCAAATTCTTGGGCTCAAGCAATCCTCCTTCCTCAGCCTCCCAAGTAGCTGGGATTGTGGCAGCCCACCACAGTGCCTGGCAACTTTTTCTATTTTAAGTAGAGATAGGGTCTCATTCTTGCTCAGGCTGGTCTTTAACTTCTGAGCCCAAAGCAATCCACCCACCTGGGCCTCTCAGAGTGCTGGGATTATGGGAGTGAGCCACTGCACCTGGCCCCAAATTTAGTTTTTATAAGCAGGATCTCTGGCTGTTTCCTGGGCTTGAGTACAGTCACAACTTCACAGCTCACAGCAACCTCAAACTCCAGGGCTCAAGTGGTCCTCCCATCTCAGCCTCCTGAGTAGCTGGGACTACAGCTATGCACCACTATGTCCAGCCTGCTGTTGCCCTTTTGAAAAGGTGCAATTGGTTCTGGGGCAGAAAGAATGTGCCTAGTACTGGGAGGAGGGAGCTCCTAGAATGGGTAATGGAAGAAATTTAATAGTCTTGACTTCAGACTAGGAAAATAAAATAATTTTATTTTGTTGCAAAGTCTTCATAACGGCTAAATTCAATTTGAAAAACTATTCAATCTTTAACTTTAGCAGGAAACAATATGGTTCATTGGAAATAATTTTGGCTTTTAACTTACGTTGTGGGGTTAAAAGACAGAACTCATCATTTTCTAGTGTGAGGGTCTCTCTACGCCTTTGTTTCTGAATCTCTAAATTAACTCTAATCCTGCATGTCAATGAGATAATTATGCTACATAATCACTAGCATCGAGATTCTGACAAATAAGACTAATAACTTATGATAAACATAAATCTATAAAATGCAATTTTGATCATCCCACTGTATAGTATGACCAGCTGGAACTTAAGACTCATTGCCAGTTAGAACCAGCAGCTAACTGGTGAGACAAATATTTTCTCAAATTACTGTATGTTGAAATATTTTAAAAGTTATAGCTCTGTAGTTAGGTCTAGAAATAGATACAAAATATTAAAAACAATTAAAAAAACGTAGATATAGCCTAAGTTCAGGACACACTAGTATGAAAATTAGAACAAAGTAAATGATTGCCCTTTTCTAAAAATACCCTTGACATAGATTGATCCTTGTTGGAAGCTAACTGGATCATTTTATATCATGGTCCTCTAAAGTTTATTCTATAAGTGGCTGTTATCATTTAAAAAAAATACCTAACATGTACGTGGCCCAAAGCTGACCTAATATATCTCAGAGAAAAAGTAAGAAGAAGTGTGGCTTCTTCAGTTTACTTAGGTATCTACCTGGAATATGATATTTGGCAGGAAAGCATATGCTGGAAATCTGCTGGATGGTATAAAAGTAAACCTTTTGAGTTATTGATTGTCCTAGTGTAAGGACCAAGCTGACTCCATTTTGTTAAAACTAACTCCATCTTGTTACTCAGCCTTCATTTTGCAGCTGCATACCAAAGGCGTTAGGTAACCTACTCCCTCTCCCACCCCTTGTCCTTGCTTCAGCCCTGAGTGACAGTAACACCCTCTCAGACCCTGAGCAATAGCAACTCCCTCCCAGAGCAGTCAGCCAAGGACAACTACTGCTCAGTCTCCTGGACCCCCTATCAGCTCATCCCAGTGGTTCACCTCATACCCCCTCCCTTTTTCCTTTCTGTACCCTTAAAACCCTCTCCTTTTCAAGGTGGGGGGCTTCTCTGTTCTCCTGCTGCGCCAGGACCAGGAAGCCTTGGCTTGAGCCTGTAAATAAACAACCTCTTGCTCTTGCATCAGACTTGGTCTCTGAGTGATTTATGTGGGGGATCCCGTGATTTAGGCACAACACTAGAATGAATGAGAAAGTGTGCTTTCTTAAGGTTGACCGGACATGACAAAAATTCTAGAATAAAATCCTGTTCAAATACGCTCTACAAAATGCAGCAAGTGGAACCACTGAGTAGAACAGTTGGTCCTGCCTAGTTCAGCTGAACAGAAACCAGAAGAAAGTGCTAAAAATGATTTTTATTTTATTGTGGTGCTAGACCTATGGACCTATCACAAGTGATAAAGTTGGTAAAAGCATTAAATACTGAAAATAAAATTTCCTTTGGCTTTCACTAACTTTTTCATCATTTAGGACAGTTTTGTTGCTGTGAGAAACCTATGGACCAATCACAAGTGAAGAAGTTGGTAACACTGTTAAGTACTGAAGATAAAGTTTCCTTTGGCTTTTGCTGAGTTTTTCATCATTTAGGACACATTCAAGGTACCAGATAAGAAGACATGGCCCAGCCTTGGCTGAAGAACTCACAATTCTGCTTTCTCCTCCAGAGGTTTTGCTATTTCCTGATCATGGACAAAGTATGCTTCCAAGTCACCTTCCATCAGCTACAGATCTGTCACCAAGTTTTATGGCTGGAAACCTTTTCTTTCCACATCCAATACAACATGATTTTCTCATCCCCTACTTCCTCTTAGCTTTCTGCATGCACTAAAGCAAACAGTTAAACTCATTTCTGCTAGGAGATTCATAGCTCATCGCTGCATTCTATGTCATTGACTTGGGATGAAGTTTATTCTCTAAGGGACTACTGGAAAGACAAAGTTAATCCACTAAGATATTAAAAGACATGTTTTATGCAGGTGGGTGTTTCTAAAGTCTTTTTAAATATACCTTGCCAAGACTGTTTGATCCGTATATTAATCTAACTCTAGTTACTGCACTTAAAGAGGTCAAATTTGGCAGTAATACGCGTTAATGTAAAGGAGAATCAGACATAAAATGAATGGTCTCAGGTTATCTTATAACTTTCATCTCCTCATATTCACAAAAGAAGCTGAACTTGTTAACACACCAACCACCCTAAAAGAACACAATATTGGCAATAAAAGTATAAAATATAACTTTAAAAAGAAATCGTCTTTTGTAATTCTGCTAGCCAGAGTGCTCTGCAGATGAAAAGCAAGCAGGGTCTTTCTCTTTAACACAGTCACATACTTGCCCTCAGACACTTTTCTTTTGAATGGACAGAAATGAGTTTTCTCTTTTTAAAAAGCAGTATTTCAAACAATGTGTTTTCTTGTGATAAGAGATCGGTTTTAATGTCTCAACAAAAGAGGAGCTTCAAAATGGCACGTTACACGGGAAAGTGTTAGGATTACAAATTACGCTGATTTTAAAAGGACCCAAAACTGCAAAATTATTCCACCCCTTGCCAAATTTTTTCCAGGTAAATTCATTTTCTTTCTTCAGAAATATTTATGCTAGAGCTATTGGTCAGTGTTGCTTTGTAAAGAATAAAAGCCCAAAGAACCCTTCTTAAAATTTCACAGAACAGCTCCCACCATTTTAATCTCATGACCGACCGAAAGTCAAGTTAATGTGTTTTTCTTCCTAGAAACTTTCTCTATAACAATATTGTTTAGAGAATGATCAATCACAAAGCCAGTTTTACTATATCTTCTTGTTATAATTTTCTTTAAAAGTAAAAGCTTGACTTTGGCATCTTAATCTTACAGTATTATAATAGATGATTCTGATATGGAATTTAAGAAATAGCTTTAACTTATATTTCTCATTTGGAAAAATTATTTGAAAAATATTTTAGAATTATTCTGTAATATTCTAGATTTAAGTTACGGTGTAATAATTTATGCGTAGTATATGCTGTAACACCTGGCCCTCGGCCTCCTGTCTAACAATATACTAGACAGGAATTATTACTCTACAACTCACACCCTGTCATGTCTTATTGCTTAATTAAAGCACACCCTTCCTCTACATGACAAGCAATTGGACTGTTAACATTATAGATGATTATCCGACCCAACATATTTTATTTTTACAACTTACTCTTTTTATGCACACAGGATGCTCATTTCGGGTACACTTACCTCTGAAAACATGAAAAATCTGTTTCTTTACTTGCCTTCTGGCTATTATATTTTGCTACCATGAGCAAAAACATGGGCAAAATATCATTTGTTAGGAATTAGTAATTTAGATGCAGAAATCATAGCCTGCCAGCTATAAAGTAGATTAATATGTGAGTTTTGATGGCATCTGAGTTTTTTCTCTGATCTTCCTATTATTGACCAAGTGAAGGCTAAGGACCATGCCTACGTGCATGTACTTGTGAAATAAGTGTACATAAATAACATAGGGCCTCTATATGGAAACCTTCAACTCCGCTAAAGAACTTGGAAGAAAGTAAGTCAATGACAAAAGCTACCAAGCACTTAGATAAGGATATTACCTGGCGTAGAGATACAGAATTTCCTCAAATTTATCTATGAATTTAATAGGAATTCAATTCAAATTGAAAAATCAATAGAAAAAAATTTTTAACTTGACAAAGTGATGCTGAAGGTGTTAGGTTAAAAAATAAGTATTCGCAAATTGCCAGCAGAATTCTTGGGGAGGAGAGAAGGAAGCAGGGAGGAGCGCTCAGCTCTGCCATCTAGTAAACCGACGGCAGCGGCTCAGTGATCAAACAGCTTGGTACCGGCAGAGGCTGAGGAGCGGGTGAAAGGGCTCAAAGAGGTCTGGAAATAGACACAAAGTAATACGGAAATTTGGTGAGGGTGTCAGTGATATTTCAAATAAATAGAACAGAAACAACTGATGAACTATTTGAAGAGTAATAAACCTCAACTCTTATCTAATTCTCCACATTGAAATAAATTTAAAATAAATTGATATTTTAACCTGAAAAATAAAACCATAAAGGTTTTATAAGGCAAATTTATAAAGTGGATGAGACTTTCCCAAGAAGGATGTAAAACCCGGAAATCATAAAGAAAAGACGGAAAACAATGTGATCAATAAAAGCAGAAAGGAAATGAAAACCTGGGAGAAAAGATGTATTTAATATGTTCGACAAGTTAATTTTTGGAATTTTCAAAGAAAATATTTAAATCAATCATAAAAAGATGATTACTACAATAGAAAAATGAGCAAAACTTAGGAAATCTACACTCTTGACTATATCAAAGTGGACATCTTGGTTAAAATCTTTTCCAGTTTTATAAGATGTTAGCTTAGAGAGAGGGCCAAAGGTATATGGCGTCTCTCTCTACTATTTGTTATAATCGCATGTGAAATTACAATGATCTCAAAATAAAAAGTTTGATTTAATTTTAAAAAGTACAAACAAATTAGGAAAGGCAATTTAGAAAGAAATTCTAATGTTCAATAAACAGATGAAAATATATTAATTTTTAGTTAAAGTGCAAATAAAAAGGAATAAGAAGCAATTTTACCTTCTACCAACATAATAAAATTTTAAAATGCTACATAACTAATGTTGGCAAGGATAAGGATATGTGAAGATGAGGAAAGCAGCTCTCTCATTTGCTGCTGGTGGAAGTATGAATTTGTGTATTTTATTAGAAGGCAATTACTCTAGATACATAAACATATTTTGCATTCACTTGCCCTTTGGCCCACTGATGGTCATTTACTTCTTGAATACACCAGCAACACTTCTCAAACATATATACGTGAGTCTTTCCCCAGGCCTTTGCACCTATTTCTATTTGCCTAGAACTCTTTCCCCAATGTCTACAGCGTTCCTTCCCCCACCTCCTTCAAGTCTTTGCTCAAATCCTGCTTTCTCATTAATATCTCCCTTATTTACAAAAACTCATCCAGTCATCCTTCCCATTTTATTTTTCTCCATAGTACTTATTGCCATGGGACATACACACAGGCACACACACACATACAGCTATATTCTTATTCCAACCATTATTATTCTTTTTATAGTCTGTTTCTCCTCACAAGAAAGTAAGCCCCATGAGGACCAGGAAGTCCTTTTTTCTTTTTCTTTTTTTTGAAATTTGTTTGGCTTAATCTTAAAGTTCTAGCACCAGAAAAAAAAAAATAGTTACATAAAACACTAAGTATTTGTTGAGTGAATATATAAATCACATACAGATATTAAAAGACATAAGTATGTGTATGAAAGAAATACTAAGAAACTTTATTAAGTAATTATTGAATTACGGTCTCATGTCAGGCGCCAGTAGTCTGATCACCCAACACATTAAAAAAAAGAAAAAAGTTGATAGTATTTCAGGCACATTTTACCAGCTCATATGCAAAGGGATCACTGTTCAAGTATGTTGAGTTTTCTGTTAACTGCATTAAAAATATGTGAATTCAAGTAGAATTATCTGCCAACATTATGAACATATGGTTATTTTTTCTACTAATAAATATTTCTACAGCTAGGGCACTAGTGAAGCACACAGTGGTATTGCCTTTTCATGATTATCAGATGTATAAATTCTCAAGAGATCTGAATAGATTTAGGTCATTTCCAGTGTAATTTCATAGAAAACCTCCATAAGTACCACACCTTGCTTAGCATATAATCTATGATAAATGAATACACAATTATAGAAAATAAAAATAAACAGTGGCTTTTTGAGTTATTTAAATATTTTTAAAATAGAAATGTTATATTATTTACATTTCATTGAAAATGAAATTTTCAACATTTCTACTATTTGGTGACTATTTGTCACCAAATTACAGATCTTACAGTTAAGAAGCTATTCCATTTTTAGTCTTTTTCAGTCATAGTAAGGTAGTCTCCATGCTAAAAGCATTTTATACTTTTACGAGCTCATCAGCTCAGAATTTTCTCATATCTTTCAAGTTTTCTCCACTTCAGGTTTGCTCACAGGTAACAATAAAGCTGTTTTGATAGAAATGCAGCCATCTGATATTTTCTTCATAAGTGGAGCTCTACATTTTCCCCAATTTGAAACAGTAGGCCATCAAAGTACGGTGGAGTGGAAAGAGAGATGGAAGCAACATGGTCTCTTGAACGTTTCAGTAATCCAAAATCGTAAAAGAATTCTTGACTTTTGTTCCTAGTTCATGGTGGTCCCTGTTAAATATTTTCTGAATCTAGACCTGTTTCCTCCTGTTACCCTTTTCTCTACTTTTTTGGGAACATATTTAGGTTTGCTCACTTATTTATATTTCCAAGACTGGTGGCAGAGTTTATGTTATTTGTATTTTTTCATTTGTTTTCACCATGTGCTTTTTTCAATTCTTTTCATTTTGGTGTATCCCTTCATGCTTAATAATTTCTTAATCAAGCATTCTTGGTTGGCTTCATCACCTCACTCTTGCCTTTAAAAGTTTTGTATTGTAAAAATTAACTCTTAGTTGTCTTTTGTCTGAATAATAATATATTTTTAGCAATTTACATCAAATAAATAATTTAGTATCCCAAACTTCTCATATTATTTCTCTTTTTCTTAAATATCATTGAAATATTGAGTTTTTCATAATTATTAAGGAATTAAAAATCCATCATTAAAAACTTCAAGATTTATAAATGGGAAAGTCCAATGAAGTATAATTATATTCATTTTTAGAAAACAACCCTGTCCCTGAATTTTATTTTAGACTAATAAATCACCTAGATTCTACCAAGGAGTATACTAGATTTCATGGAACTAAGAGCCTTAGAATACCTATACATTTCTTGCAGAATGAAATAAACAAAAAAGAAACATTTCAGTATAGTCTTTGGCTGAGCCTGGGGATTAGGTGTGTTTACAGTTAGGTAAATTCAGGGACTAAAATAGGATTTGATTTCAAACAATCCCTGCCATAGCATATGCACCGGTTGCTAGGCGATGCAGTTTAGTATCAACAAATGATGCCAAATGATTTTTGCATACTGTAATTGGCTTGCAAGTTTTGCTGCTTGGAAATTGGGAAGAGAATGTGATTATTTAAATTTAAATGGCCGTGTTAAAAATGCTAATTTTTATCATTAAACAAAATCCCTACAAACAGGAAACATACTTCTTAAAATAGAAGAAAAGAACTGATTTCTGTGATAATAAATGTGCCACAGTCTGGAAAGTTCCTCACCAACCCCTTGGGAAAATATAGAACATATTGAGGTAACTTGTATGCTGGTCTACTCACCTGGCTTCTCTGATGAGTCGGCTGCAGAAAGTGTGTATAGAGGCAGAGCTCAATTAGTGTAATTTATGTATCCTTGGACGTCAATCATTCCTGTTGAGAGGTGGGACTCACAGCCTCTCAGTGCATTAATTAAGAGCTCATCTCAGCAGAGCCATCTTTCTACCTAAGGACCCAAAAGAAAGTTTTAATTAGATTTTTAAAAGCAAGTGTGTCATATATGAAAGCAAGTGTAGTTCTTTAGTTGGCACAAGACGCCACAACTGGAAGGGAATTTTCCAAACAATACAAATGGCACTTGGTTCTCAATCATTTGTGGTATTACAAGTAAGGTGGGGGGGGGGGGTATCCACCTTCAACATTGGCTTCAACTCTTGGCCAATTGCTTCATGAAATCACTGAAGACGTGACTATATTGTTTCATTGCCAGCATAATTATTGGAGCCCTGTCTAATTATTGATGCAGAGCTGATGCTGATCGCGTGCAATTACGACGCTGAGGACAGACAGTCGTTTTCTCTGGTGACTGGGTTTTGTTCCAGGCTAGCTTCTGACTGAATATAGGGTAACACAATGGGTAACACAATGGGTTACACATGCAAGTTCAGCAAAGCGAGTGAGGCCACTTGCACAACACATCAATTTCATTGGTTCGGTGATGGACGGAGTCCGCTGCTGCTGCCTAACCTAAAAATACAGGGACTCAGGAGAGGGAGAAACCAGCCCGGCTCCCTGTGTCAGCTGCTTGAGAGAGGCTGTTCTTCTGGAATGGCTTGTGTGAGGCCATCAAACACACCCCTTAGGGCTCACTTGGGAAATAATAGATACATTATTGATTAAAATATTTATAAATTAAGGGAAGGAAAACAAATTTTAAAAGCGAGTTCAGATTCTAGAAGGGACATATATCTACTAATAGCTATTAACCTCTCCCCCTTCATAATCAAGGGGGGGGTCAGAACACATGCTTGAGAGAACAAAAAAAAAAAAAATGAGTTTCCAATAGCAAGGAAAAAGCTAGTAGTGAAAAGAAAAGGAAAAAGTACCAAACAATAAAACATCGGGAAAAGTCTTAGAAAATAATGAATAAATTGCCAAATCTAAAGGTTCTAACAGAAGAAAAAAAAGTGCTAGAAAAAGCTGGAATACAAAATGTCTGCTTTCGGAAAGGTTCT
Organism: Arctocebus calabarensis; assembly: GCA_963573935.1. Classification (NCBI taxonomy): domain Eukaryota; kingdom Metazoa; phylum Chordata; class Mammalia; order Primates; family Lorisidae; genus Arctocebus; species Arctocebus calabarensis. Next base: position 77,883 of record CAUYON010121676.1, read on the forward strand.
AGACAATGGGGGAATACAAACTCAAGTCACAAGGAGCACAAAATGAATGATGTAACAATCGTAAGCGTGTTTCCAACTCGTAGGACTGGTACAAGGGGCAGATGCTTCAGAAAGCAAGCAAAGCTCTGCTCACTAGCTCAAAATAACAACTGTGTTCCAGCGCTTCTCACTGGTATTATATTTCATTTTGTTTTCTAAGGGAGGTGTTTAGGAAATCCAGTTACTGCACCTGCTATCAATTTCCCATCTAACTAGCATACTTGACATGTACTGAATAACAGCAACAAACCTGACAAGGAAACTATAGATTTTACAGGTATATGTTTTTAAATGATATGTTTGTTGGAAACATTGTTTTTAAATGATAGTGTATGATGGAAAGATTACCACATAGACAATTTGTCAGAAGAAAAAAACAGGAAAATTATAACCCATCACCTACGCTAATGTTCATAAAGATATTTTATAATCCTTTCTCAGCTCTTTCCCCTTCCATATTTTCCCGGCTATTTTGCTTCATTTATTGTGCTGTATAATGTTTATTGCACAATACATACACTACTACTCCCCAGATACAAGTTGGCAATTGTGCTGGTTACTCCAGTCTTGTGTGCCTGATAAATTTATGTAACACAACAGCCTGCATTTGAGTACTGTTATTGTGTCCTTCAATGCATATTTTATTTGTATTTAAGCTGGAGTCTATTACAAAGTCAAATTACCTTTTGGGCATATTGTACTCACGGATGTCTAAACAGTAATATTCATGCATACAGTGTTATGCTTTATGATTACGTGCAATTTGTTTACCTTCGGAATCTGTTTTCCAAGCAATGTTTAAATTATCTTTATGATAGACTGAGAACAGAACATATTAAAATTAATGGATATTTAGTAAAGTTGTTTTTAAAAGGAAACAACACCAGAGTGGCCTCTGTGTGCGGTCAGCTTTACGCCCCTCCTTGAAGAAGTGACATCCGGAGGCTCTTTGCGGCAACACTGACCACAGCCATTCTGTTAGGCATTTTTTCCTATGAGCCATTTTCCGACTAACAGCATGACGGAAGGAATGGGCTTCAGAGCAGGCAGTACCTTTTTGAGCTTTTAGCCAAAGATACGAATTTCCTGACTGCTTAATTTGTAGCTTCATGAGGACCCAACTTTAAGATTTGGGGTAAAAGTCATTCTTTTCCTCAAGAAGCATTTCTTTGTTTTGCTACATAAAATTTTCTTAAGCAAAGGGGCCTTGGGAAGTCAGCTATCGCAGAAGTTAGAGGTTCTTGGAGGTAGGGATTCTATCAGATTCCAGCCGTGGCCCAGGACTCTCACCTCTGCAGGGAGGGATTTTGTTCTCCTGGATGTGGTTCCCTTTGCTGTCCTTCTAGGCAGCCACAGTGGCAGCTTCAGCTGGGAAAGCACAGGCATCACTTTTTCCCTCAGATTCTGATGAGCCTCCCCTAGTCCCTGCCAGTGTGCCCGGGGATGGTTTATGTATCACTTTGATGGAACCGGATGGTCAGGGTGACATCACAGGGGCTCAATCTGCTTCTATTCAAATTTTAATTAGCTCACTATTTAAAAATAGCAGACTCGAGTGGATGTTACTGGTTTTCTAATGCTAGTCGGGTGTGCACAGCCCCATGAAGCCACATGGCTCCAGAAAACAAAGATTCAGAATGCATCCGTCCACTTACAGAATCGTTTTTATCAGGTAGACCAGTGCATTGTTCTGAACATGAAGCTAACTCATTCCGTGAAATCAGCCAAGCTAGTATATATTAATTTGCCACGTTTCTGTACTCGTGGCCTTCGATCCAAAGGCAAGCAGACAAAGTGACCCAGTCCCCTGTTGTCTTCTCACTGGTGACTCAGTGTGAAAGAGCACGTTCATCATCTGACCTCCTCTACTCTTTTTGAAAAATTATATCTGAAGGAATAGAAATTTCTTATTAGAATATGGTGTGAGAAAAAAGTATAGAAATCATATTATAGAACGTTGCGTTCAAAGCACATGTTTACATTACTAGCATAAACTGAGACTTCCTGAAGCCTTTAAATGACACAAATATCATCTTCCGAATTTATCTTATAGCTTCGATTGGGAAGTGTGTTCTCAGAGACTTTCTGATCTCTCTGAATGGGATCCTGTATAACAAAGTTGACAAGTAATAATTCTATTCAGTAAGCCACGGACAGACAAACCATGTCTCACTCCCAGTATCTGTCAGAATGTGGAGCTTTGAGGGAAAAGATGGGTTAGCATTCTGCAAAACCTACTTGTTTAGATAGTTATTTTCCTAGGCCATGAAAGAGAGGTGTGTAGGTAGGTTATCAGTCTTTTATCTTTGACATTGTATTATTTAGTTTAATGCTGAGATAGTTTATTGCATATGAGCCTCGAGGCTTTCGACTTTGAATGTTTGTAAGAGAGAATAATAAATAAGTGATGAGTTAGTCTAGTCTTGATGTCAGCATCATGGTAAGCTTCACATTTTTTAAACCTTTTCCCAATTCTGACTGAGGAAAAATGATTAGTTTCTACTGACTTTTGTGACATCTGAATTATTGAAGAGAGAATAATCCTCAAGTTATGTAAGTGAAGTCAACACTTCACTTCACTACTTATATTAAATGCTGCAAGCACCACATCATTTTCTGTAATCTTTTTACATGTTTATGCATGTTTTACAAATTAAGGAAAGTTTAATAATAATGAGGAGCTATAATTAAGGTATTTTATTAAGGACATGTTCTAATGTCATTTTTGAATTAAAATATCAGCACCTTATGTAAAAATTTGGCAGTACAGAAACTATCCAAACACACTTTATAGGTGAAGCCATAGTGGGGAAAAACAGAAAAATCCATTTTTGTTTATTTTTAAAACAGTATGTTTTTCTCACTAACCAAATTCTTTGGATTTCCTTATAAATTCTATAAGTGAGTGTTCAACACACATTACCTATACTTGTTAATTGCATCTGTCTTAATTTAAATGATTTCTTTTAAAGATCTTTGAGAATGGAGAACTTTTAAATATTCCACAAATATTCCATATTTACAAATAATCTGGTTAATGTCATGACATTTGAAGAGTTTTGCTTCCATCAAACCCTTTCTTTGAAGCTCTTGTAGAGACCATACCCAGGAGACTTTAAGGAGAGATTTTGGTTATTCCAAAGTACATTTTCACTTTCCATAAACAGTTGAGGAATAGCTAAGATTTATATCCCCTAGTATTTTGTTGTTGTTGTTGGGGATTCACTGAAGGTATAAGAACCAGGTTACATTGTTGCATTTGTTAGAGTCTTAATATTCTCAATAATGCAAAGCAACGAAATAAGTAGTAGAATTTTTTTTCAGTACTTTGGAAAATTTTGATTATTAGGGTTATATTTAACTAGTTATACTTTCACATATTACAGGAATCTCTTTGAAAATTGGTCTTCTGCAGTCAATATTCATAGTCTGACTACGCATACACATGTATATGTTTAATATCAAAATTTCCAACGTCTTCTTTTATAAGTCCTAAGGAAAGTTTGTTTGTGGTGGTGATGTGAAGAGTGTAATAAAACTCTGAGTGATTCATTCACATATGTATTTATCCAGTGAATTTTTACGGGGCCCTCAAACAAGTGGCAAGCTCTATGCTGTGTTCTTGGGATTAAAAAAATGAGCAAAGCAGATGAGAGCCCTGTCTCCAATAAGCTTCCATGTAAGTAGATATATAGAGTTTTTACCTAAAACTTAAATACATTTTTACACAAGTAAGTCTCCACCATTTCCTGCTTTCTTTGGCTTGGCATCTGGTACTATTACCAATTCAGTGACATTCACTTTCCTCAAACATTTGAAAACATACTTTGCATTGAAGTTTGATTTGCCATATAAGATGATTGAAAAAAGCAATTCTAAATTACTCCTAGGCATTCAGTATAAAGGGAAACTTTCAAAGATACGTCATGGCTTAATAATTAAATCTGGGTGAACATGCCTGCTGGGAACTTCTGCAATAATAAAATAGAATGGCAGGTTCCAAACTGCAAACAAAGAACTTTTTCTTTCAAAGATGTGAGTCACAGCATATTAGTATTTAATGGATTTTGCATTTTTAAAATGCATAATGTCAGAATTCCCTGGTAAGGACTCTCATATCATTATTCAATCCAAAAGGTTCTGAAAAACAAAGACTGGAAAGCAAATGTTCGACACCATCCCCATCCAGGGACCGCCGTGTTGAGACAGTAAGATACAATTTTCTTGATTTCAGATCTAGAGTCTCCCCGTTCCCCTACTCTGTGCTCCATAAGCTATCCAGACATCTAGTCATTTTCTGCTGTCTACTCACTAGTTCAAAGCTGACAGAGTCATTTGAACAACAAGAGGGGGGATCCACAAGAGGAAATGGCCCTTGGGGACAGTATTGATGCTGACACACAGATTTCAAGATGCTCATGTTTTACAAGGAGAACAGAAAGTCATACATGAATTAGATTCCCTCAAAATTCTGATGAATTCAATTATACCTTTCTTGATAAAATTGATAGGCAGGTGCTATAGTTCTTGCCTGTAATCTCAGCACTTTTGGAGGCTGAGGCAGGAGGATCCCTTGAGCCCAGGAGCTTGAGGTTGCTGTGAGCTTTGATGATACCACAACACTCTAGCCTGGGTGGCAGAGAGACCCTGTCCCACACCATCCTCTCCCCCCAAAAAATCAATCATAGAAAAATGACACTAGTCTTTAAAAATAAGCAACAGCTGGGATTATAAAGATATATAAACTTTCTTAATCTTACAAAAATCCTGCCTAAGTTAATTATAGAGAAGGCTTTGGAAAATCACTCCATTTTAAGGGTACAATTTAGCATAAATAGATTTATTGGACTTAATTGCACACTCATGTTAATTTATATCTATCTACATTTATATATTAATCTATCTTCAGAAGTCAAAGAAAAATAAAGCTCTACTTTCACTCCATGGTAGTAACCGTAACTAGAAAAAATTGCTGGTGTAATGATTTTAATTCCAGAGGTCCAAAGACAAAAACACAACGCCTATTCTTCATCTGCAGGTCAGGCCACATGAAATCACAACACTTCAGCGCAGTCTCGGGAGTTAGGCAGTTCTAATTTGTGTTCATTCTCCTCCTTCATTTCCTTCTCAATAAATAATGGATAAAGCAACAATGGGTCTTTGCTGACTTTTTAATTCTTCTAATATATAAAAATTATCTCCTGGAAATAAATTAATGTCTGTACAGTAGTCTGCAAATGGTTTGAAAGTAAATTGGTGGTTCCTAACATGTTCCTGGTGTTCTATTTCACTTTTGAGGCAATTAATCACTCCTCTCATCCCCAACCCTCTTCCACTCATCCCATCTCAAAACACAAGCTTCTGTCACATTGAAAAGTAATCGAAGAGAAAGTCCTTCGATTACTTTTGCCCTTTTTTCTTGGTTTGCTATCCATTTTTCTATTAATTGGAACTAGTTGGCATATTAACAAATATAAATGTTATGCAAATCTCAAATGGAAAGTTATTTTTTACTGAATAACTATATAAATATAATAACTGTGTCTATGACAGCCCTGATTTTTGAAAAGGGTGTCCTGGATAAGGGATTTTCAAAATAATGGCAGCTTAGTCCTTTGAGATTCATTGTGTTTTTGTTCTGTTATTAGGACTAGCTATTAAATCTATGATTCAGCCGATCATTATTAGCTGAGCTCCAGCCTAATTAGAATATGGAGGCACATATAATTTTTTCAATTTTATTTTGCTTTTGAGATGGGGGTCTCACTATGTTACCCCATCTGGTCTTGCTCTCCTGAGCTCAGGCAATTCTCTTTTTGCATGGCAGAGAGTAGTTTGACACTGCACCTAGGCATGAGATATACAATTTTTTAACTTGTCTTTAATAGTTATAAGTTCGAGAACCAGAAAGAAAAAATTACAAATAGGCTTAATATGCATTTATAGATTTTATCTTCTCAATTCTCCAATTCTTATATTTGAAAATAGTCTAGTAAATCTGACAAAAAATAAAACACACTAAACATTTCCTAATATTCTAAATGCTAACTTCCATTAGCATTTAGAGGTTGAAGAAACTCATGCTTTTCATTTATTACGTGAATTGGGTAGTATTGCACGATAAAGTCATCTAGTTATTTTTCCTCAAATTGTGATAATATGATGTATTTGGCGTTTTCTTCAGGATCCCCGGCTTTTGCTTCCTGTAAACTCTGTTATTCCCCAGGTGACTAGACCAGTAAGAATATTTCTTATTAAAGTTTTTGGTCTTTTGTCCCCAGTTTCCTGAAGTAACTCCAGATAAACAGCCAAGGTGACGGGCAGTCTTTTGTTTCTTACAGAAAGCCCTTTCAAACACAGGGAAGCCTGTGTTAACGAGGTCATTTTTGGAAAGCCTCTTCATATCACTGGGCTGGGGGCTGACTGCCCCGGGGACCAGCCTAGTGCTTGGAGGGTTGAACTTTTCATCCAACCCTCACCACCTGGGGAGGTGAGAGGAGCTGCGGAATGAGCTGATCACCACTGGCCAATGGCTTAATCAGTTACGCCTATCTACAAAGCCTCTGTAAAACCTCAAAGCTGGGACAGCTGCTGGACAGCTACACTCAGGGAGGTTCTAGGAGAGAACTAAGAGGTTCATGGAGGTTCTAGGTGCACCCAGGGAGGGCATGGACACTCCAAGTCACGGCCCCCATACCTCACCCAAAGCACCTTTGTAATATCCTTTATCATAACCAGTGAACATAAGTGTATTGCCTCAAGTTCTGTGAGTTGCCCTTGCAAAGTAAATAAACACAAAGAAGTGATTGTGGGAACCCAAGTTACAGCTGGTCCCTTAGAAGCACAGGCACAACACCGGGTCTTGTGATTGTCATCTGAAGGGAGAGGGGAGCCTTGTGAGACTGAGCCCTCAACCTGCAGGGTCTGGGGCTGTCCCTATCCGGCGTCCACTGCTGAACTGGCTGTGGCCCACTGGTAGGGAAACACCCCCATGTATGTGGGCACAGGTGTCTTCTGTGTTGATTCAAAGTTTGGGTTTTTTTCTCCTCTAACAAACTTATTTCTCATACATGGGGGATTGGAAGACTGAGTTTGACATTTAGTGGCAATATTTCACAGCTGAGTGAATTTATACAAGTTACTTAACCTTTCTGAGCCTCAGTTTCTATATCCTTGAAGACCGGGATGATGGTCCCCTCATACAGTGTATGCTAGCTTAGCACGCCTATGCCAAATTGCATGTAAAATACCCACCACCGACCTGTGACGGCAGACTCTCAGGAGGTAGGAAGCCCTCTGATATTTCTACACGGTGGGAAAGAAAATTGGTGCTGTTCTACTCATTTCGACTCCCCAGAGACCTCATTTAGCATAGAGTGGGTGGTTAAAAATTATGTATATTTTTATTTTTGAGTGACTGAATATGTTTATAATCTGAAAGACTACATGTGCTCTGAAATTTTCTATAAAATTTGAGTAATATTTAAAAATATATTTACACCTTTTTAGTACATAAAGTGAAAGAATAATTTTATTTTGGAATGAATATATGTTAAAATTTTTCTTCAACTCTCTCCTCTCATTCTTTCTTATCATTAACATACTTTCTACTTGTTCTTTTCTGGTAGCAGAAAAGTATCTAAAGGACTTTTAAGTATCTACAGTTTTCTGAACAGCAAATACAAAAATATATGAAATCTACCCCTTCAGTTCTGGCATTCCCAGTACTAAGTTTTTCTCTACAGAATCATTAAAACACGATGGTACCAGGTGGTTTACTGAGTAGAGCGCCGGCCCCATATACTGAGGGTGGCGGGTTCAAACCTGCCCTGTCCAAACTGCAAACAAACAAACAAAAAAACCTACTACGGTACTGGCATTAGGATTCCATATACCGATGAAGGAAACACAATAGGTTATCTTGAACTAGATCTTAGCCTTTAACACTCACAAGCCACCAAGAGCCAAAGAAGAGGAATTAATCATGTAATGGTTTTGAGGCCCAGTGCAGTGGCTCATGCCTTAATCCCAGCACTCTGGGAGACCAAGAGTGGTGCACCACCTGAGCGCAGTTCAAGACCTGCCTGAGCAAGAGTGAGACTCCATCTTCTCTACGAACAATAGAAAAAAAGACAACCAAAACAAAACCTAGCCAGGCATGTGGAGGGTGTCTGTGGTCCCACCTATTCAGGAGACTGAGACAAGAGGATCTCTTTTACTTTATTTTATTTTATTTTTGAGACAGAGTCTCACTTTGTCACTCTTGGTAGAGTGCCATAGCATCATAGCTCATAGTAAACTCAAACTCTCCGACTCAAGCAATTCTCTTGCCTCAGCCTCCCAAGTAGCAGGGACTATAGGCCCCACCACAAGGCCTGGCTATTTTTAGAGATGGGGTCTCATTCTGGCTCAGGCTGGTCTTGAACCTGTGAGCTCAGGTAATCCACCTGCCTTGGCCTCCCAGAGTGCTGGGATTACAGGTGTGAACCACTGCGCCCAGCCAAGAGGATCTCTTGAGTCCCCCAAGAGTTTGAGGTTGCTGTGAACTATAACTCCCCGGCACTCTACCCAGGCCAACTGAGTGAGACTGTCTAAAACACAAACAAAAAAACAAACAAATAGGCATGGTTTCATGGCTTTGAAAACTGCCTGTTTCAAAACAGGAAAAATAAAAACTAATACTTGTTTTGCAATTTTAAATGGATATAAAGAATGTAAAATTCAAATAAAAGACATAAAGCAGTTTTCAGGGAAAAATGGCAATTTGCAAGCACACTTCTACTGTATTTTGTTTTCTGATGTCCCCTAAACATTAGTAAAAACATTCATAAGGAGAAAAAAAAAAATGGGAGAGGAGAGAACATAAACAGAATTTCGGAGGCTGAAAAGCAAGGAGGATGGTAACGGACGTGATAGGCCTGGGGAGGCTGCTACTGCTGCTGGTGTTTGGGAAGCCGGGAAGCAGCTTTGTCCTACATATGGCTTGAATCTAGAGTTTACTCTCTGGGGGAACACGGGTTTTCCAGACTGGGAGTCCCCAAACACCACAGGTGGTGTAGTTCATTTACCAAACAGAAATTAAGGAAATAGGTATACATGGAATGCCGAGACCATGTCTGTCCTCTCCACCACTTTCCCCGTTCCCTGAAAGGTACCAATCTGGCCTTTTCCCTTCAGACAGAACAGTAAGAGAATTTCAGGAGTTTTCTGACCTGCCAAAGGAGAAACAGCAAGAATACCTGAGATCTAATAGCAATAAAAGCAGCATGACCGCCCTAGAGTTCAAAGTCAATATACCTTACCTACCTGAATAGAATTTCCATTTAGCATTTTAGTCCCCAACTTTTCAATATGAACAGTCAACTAATGATGACTATAGAAGCTTTTAGTATAAAAGATATAGGTCACAACAAACAAATAGCTCCATTCCTCTTGCTCCCAAACAGTCACTTCAAGGAGAAGAAAGCTTTAAATTACCTGATAGAGATTTTTTTTAAAAGATATTTCATCCAAGAAACAAAAGCAAGATGTTATTAAAAATAAGTTAACATTTAGAAAACAAAACTTTTGGAAATTAAAAATGTGACATCTTTTCCAAACGACTTCCCCAGAGTGTGCTCTTGAATAGTCTACAGCCATTAAAAAGCGTATATTTGAGTAATGTTTAAGAACAGACAAAAACAGTCATAATGAAATGTAAGGAGTAAGCAAAGGAGAAAGGTTGTGTGTGCACTCTCATCAGAGTTTTGTTTTAAAATGTACTATTATGTAGGTGGCGCTTGTGGCTCAAGAAGTAGGGCACTGACCATATACTGGGGGGTGGCAGGTTCAAACCCGACCCCAGCCAAAACTGCCAAATTAAAAAAAAAAAAAAAGAATGTACTATTACGCATGAAATATATATACAACATGTACTAGTATCTTATGAATGATTTTAATTTTGTGCTTCATACGTTCCTATATTTTCTGTATGTACTACTGCAAACGATTATTAATTTTAAAATCAGAAAAATATACGAAACAATATTTGAGTGCACATACGGAAGTAAATCTCAATGAAAATCAGACTGGGGATGGGTAAATTCAGACCTATTGGGGACAGTACATGCTGTCTGGGTGGGTGGGAGATACACTTACAACTTGACTCACTTTCTGCAAAAAACAAAGTATATAAACAAAACACGTGTACCCCCTAATATTTTGGGGAGGGAAATCCCAAATTAATCAAGACATTTCTCAACTTTCATGATAAAGTCTGAACTTCCATGTTGTGACAGTCACAATTTTTCTTTACCTTCAGCCTCCCTCTTCCCTCAGCCTCATCTGTGGTTAGCCTTACCCTCCAGCCTCAGAGAGCTGCATTTTGTTCTAGGCAACTGCTTGCCTTTCTGCCTAGGGACACAATGTTGCACCCTCCTGGAGTGACCTTCCACTCTCACCCTCTTTATTCTGAGTGCTACTCATTGTTCCTGACTAGGAGAATGATTTCACTGGAGAAATTGCCTTTAAATCTTCTTTCTTTCTTTCTTTCTTTTTTTTTTTTTTGAGACAGAGCCTCAAGCTGTTACCCAATGCTATGGCATCACAGCTCACAGCAACCTCTAATTCCTGGGCTCAAGTGAGTCTCCTGCCTCCACCTCCCAAGTAGCTGGGACTACAGGCGCCCGCCACAACACCCAGCCATTTTTTACTTGCAGCCGTTATTGTTGTTGTTTGGCAGGCCCGGGCTGGATTCGAACCTGCCAGCTCAGGTGTACGTGGCTGGCGCCTTAGCCCGTTGAGCCAGTTTGGGTTAGGGTCTCTGTCACCTCCTCCATCACACCTTGCTTTAACATCCTCCCTCTCTTAGCGCCTTATCCAACTTACTTCAAGGTCATCCCATGAGAAACCTTGTTTCAGTGACGGATCCTTCACTGGGAGGCTTCCAGAGAGAGTTCTTTCAGGATTAGTTTATGAGTCATGCGAGAAAAGGTACCTTTCTGGGCCAACTTTGTTTTTGTTCAAAAATAGCATTGCCCAGTGTGATCACAAAAATTATTTCACAGATTTGACATTGAATGACTTTTGGCTATTGCAAAAAATTCAAATGAGCTTTCAAAGGATGAAGACTTCTTCCCACTGAGAATATTCAAGACTATTGTCAGATGTAAGAATTCTTCAATGTTTGTTAAAAAAAAATCGAAGTATTTTACAGTTTTAAATGTACACATGCCAACCAATACATATTTAAATAAAAATAGCATAAAAATACAGTGTGTAAATGAAAAATCCAAGATAATTTTTAATTTCAGAACATAGATGTACTATATAAATTCCTTTAATCAATGGGTTAAAAATGGACTAAAATTGCAGCCTGCATTCACATTATCATGAAGACGTAAGACTGTTACACATCAAAAGAATTACATGAAGAAAAAAATGATATCAAGTTAGAATATTTTGGGAGAATGTTATATTGGCTTAGAATATGAATGGGGAAAAATCTTAATAATACTGACAATATTTGCTCTTATTCTAATCTCAAGTTTATGCCGTGGACATTATCATTTGGTAATAGTATTTTCTCTCAATTGATAACATTCTGCTTAAGAAAAAGAGAAAAATAACAAAATACTGATTAAGAAACATTTGTTGCTCAATATTTGAATATTTGAATATAAATAATAGGATAAAAAATTAAAATAGATATACTACCCAGGTTCATAAGGAGTTACTCTTAGAAAATATTTATCCAGCACATTAAAGTATCATTATCTTTTGAGAATGTCACACAATACAGACATTGCTTGAATATAAAACAATTGAAACATACTATGTATGCAGTAGGCACAGGATAAATACTTGTGAAATTAAATGCTAACTTTAAATCAAGGGAGGTAGTTGTGAGTCAGCAAAGAGACTCAAAGGCATTTGCAGAGTCTCTACTTCCATGATATCAGATTTCACTATAATCAATAGACTACTGCTTAAAATAGTGTGCTATCTTCTAACACTTAGAAATACTTAGTGTCTGCTAAGGGGTTAGCGTTAGTTTCTCTCCAAAATAATTCATGGATTAAATTTTTTTTGTTTGTTTTGAGACAGAATCTCACTCTATTGCCCTGGGTAAAGTGCTGTGGCATCGTCGCTCACAGCAATCTCCAACTCTTGAGCTCAAGCAATGCTCTTGCCTCTGCCTCTCAAGTAACTGGGACTACAGGTGACCACCACAATGCCTGGCTAGTTTTTCTATTTTTAGTAGAGACAGGGTCTCACTCTTGCTGGGGCTGGTCTTGAACTCTTGAACTCAGAAGATCCACCTTCCTTGGCCTTCCAGAGTGCTGGGATTATAGGTGTGCGCCACCATGCCCTGGGTTCATATATTAAAACTTTGACCCCCAACATGATAGTATTAAGAGGTATAATCTTTAGGGAGGTAATTAGGCCACAAAGGCTCCGCTCTCATAAATAGGATTAGTGCCCTTATAAAACAGGCCTCTTCTGCCCTGTGAGGATGCAGAGAGTTGGCTTAGTCTTTGAAGAAGAAAGCCCTTACTAGACACTAGATGTGCTGGTACTTTGGTCTTAGACTTCTCAATCTCTGGAACAGCAAGAAATAAATTTCTGTGGCTAGCTATAAGCTAACCAGTTTATAGTATTTTGTTATGGAGCCCCCAAATAGATAATGTCTAAGCATTTTCAGTGTAACTTTGGTTTGGGCACGTGATTTTTCTATGAAGAATCCTGATGCTTGAGTTATGTGTATAAAAATATACAATTGTACATACATATAGTATTTATACATTATATATGTAGTTATACATATACAAACACATTTTAATTTATATTCATATATATGTAATAAAGGAGAAACTATAGCTATGTCATAAGAAGTACGTATTTCACTAAATCTCTTCTGAATACATAGCTAAGGGCTACGATTTCCTACTGCCTAATGTACTAAGGTGAGAAACAAGACCCAATCTTTCCCTTGAGGAATGTCCAGTGGGGCAGCCAGACACAGTCTGTTATCATTTAATACAGTGAACAAAAATAATGTGAGATCTCTGTGACAGGCTAGCCCAGTTAAGCCAGGAAACTCTGGAATAACTAACATTATTTAGGTTCATCTCACACTTATGAACCTTCAAATGTGATTTCCATTGAGATGAAACTCTTAGTAAGCTGTGGATTCATTCTGAATTCAATCTTGGCTTTATTCCTTATGAGCTATGTGACCACGGACACGCAGAAAGTGCTTAACAAATTATTATACAAAATACTGTAGGAGGCAAAGGAGGCATAATCATGAGCTTATAGAGTTTGGGAAGACTTAAGGGGGGAAGATAGGACTCAAACTGAACTTGGGAACGGTAGAATCAGGTAGACTGAGTCTGTGGCAGGACATTCTGTGGCCTGCACGTTTCAGAGACGGGACCACGCACAGCGTGTGAACTAAAGGCAGTCAGCTATAGAAGTTTCACACCAGGAAGAAAAAGATCCAATTCCAAGATCACAGAAAATCTTTGAATGTTATTTCATAAAAGATTGACAAAGCGTTTTTCCAAGCTTCTATTCTTCCATTCTTTTATACTCCTTGCTAATTTCTTTCAAACACACATTTAGAAATATTTAATTGAATGTAATATTTTGCCGGCATTGTGGTAATTACTTCCTCTTAGTTCTTTTATTAAGGAACAACACAATTTTATGCAGAAGGCACATTTTCTCAGTTAGCTGTGTGTTATCTGACATATCTTGGGATAAGCGAGCATCCATAGAGTCATTCTTCTGCTCTGACAAGAGAACACCACTTAGATTTTTAAACACACAATCGTGCCCTATTCACATCTTATCCAGTAGAGAAAACAGTTAATTCATCTTATTCAAATATATTATCTCTACTCCCCTCTTGCAGTGTTTTACTTTTTGCATACAACTGAATTAGCTTTTGTGCCACACAGTTCTATAAGTAGGAACAGACGCACGTGGCCACATTCTAGACAGAGATATACCCGATGCAAACAATACCTCTCTGCAAAGTTCACAAGAGATTTATCACAATAAAAGGGGCCAGAAGAATCTGGACATTTCTGGGTTACTGTGCTATTCCCCACTGCTATTTTCTAACCATCACAGACAGGCTGACAGAAACTATTGTTATAACTTCTGCTGGTGTCATATTTATATATACTATGCCGTTTGGGCTGCAAGACCTCAGGAAAGCCAGGCCTCATAACGTGCTTTTTCAATTTGCACACCGAAACTTTAAGAGTCTATTATCTGGTTTACTCGCAGTGCCTATCAGCATCGCTAAAAAATAGAAAATGGCACCATTAGGTTGAAAATAAAAGAATGTCTGTTGTGTATAGGATAAAAGGAAATTTTAAAATATCCCTGCTAGGACATTTCACACCCTATGATCATCTCCTGCAATTTTCTCTCTGACATGAAAAAGTTTGTCGTGGACAAAGAGATAAAGACAGAACTTCTATTCCATAGGGACATGCCAATAATTGTGCATCCACAGTCAACTTCCAGATCATTCGCAGGCTTCTAATGTGTGATTCCGCGAGGGGCCCGGCAACGAAATAATTATGTGAATGATCTTGCCTGCATAAATTCCTGTTTACTTAGAAGTCAGCAGGCAACTTCTAGATTTAAATCCATATATCCCACAACACATGGTATGTGGTGAGGGATCAAAATCAAATCAAAGCTCTAAGACTCAGCATCAGGAGTGGCGGAAAAACCAGTGCCTTCTCCGCTTCTGTTTACCCACCGAAGTTGGCAGGTACGTGTGCTAATAACCCAGACTGAAGAAAATACTCTCAGAAACAGGTTGTGTTTGATAGGTGCTGGGGAAGTGCAGAAAGGAGAATTCGTATGGGTTGTGATATTGACTGATGACATTTGTTTTGTTTCCACTCCAGCTTTTGATATTTTTTCTGTTCCTTTTTGATAAACTCTGAATAAATAAATTAAGCCTGTAGAATATTGATTAACCTTTATTGAAGACTTACTTTGTGTCAGTTAGAAGTACTTCATATGTACATTAACTTATTTAACTTCCACAAAACCCTTTCACATAGCAATTAATATTTTTATGGCTCTTATTTTATGAAGAGTGCATAGAAGCAAAGGCACACAGAGGTTAAGAAAAGTAGCTAGTGAAGGAATTATACGATCGAATGGCAGATATATTTTTAGATTTCCTTTATTAGGTATATATCCAGAAGACATACTGAATGTTTTTAATTGGCTTGTCAAAGATCAAGTAACAGTAAGTAGCTGGATTCATCTTTTGGTTCTCTATTCTGTTCCAAACATCTATCTCTCTGTTTTTGTGCCAGTGCCATGCTGATTTAATCACTATCGATTTATAGTAGAC
>CAUYON010121678.1:0-14068 GCA_963573935.1 Arctocebus calabarensis
TCATATAGTAAACGAGAAAATATCATGAATGGTATGTCAATCAGGTTGATAAAATATCTCAGATTGCATGTGAAGCCCCCACACTGTACCCCATGGTTGAACTAATGTACACAGCTATGATTCAATTAAAAAAAATAAAAAAAGAAAAAAAAAAAAGGAGCACAATTATTTCAAACCTAAGGGCTTTAAATCAGAACACCAGAATGACTTTTGTCATTATATATAGATTTGACATCAATTGTGAAGCATCATTTTATTTTAATTGTCACAACTGTCTACTGTAGCCCCTACCCTGTGATCTTATCTTGGGGCTTGCAATTAAGTGAGTAATGATCTTGGAAGGTTAAGTAGATAATAGGATTGTAAAAACCTATTAAATCCAATTATTATTTTTTTTTCCGTGACCATGAAACACAATCTCTAAAAGCTGAAGTTGTGCAACTCGCTGGAAGGCTCATGGCTCAGCTCAGTGTTGCTTCTAATGAAAACAAAACCCAAAACAAAACACCAGTGATCCATGAGGCTGGCTCTTTGAGCCTCATTGCCTGTAATTGTAAACATCTGAACTTCAGGATTTTCAGGAAAAGTTCTGCCCTGCAAAACACGCGGAAAGTCAAGAGTAGCCCAGCCCAGTCGTTGTTTTCGACTGGTGACTTCTCATGTGACTTGCTGTGAGTATTCTAGGTATTCCTTTCTGGGGGGAAAAGCTCCTTCCAAGGCTGGAAGGGCACATGGCTGTTGAAGTTCAGCTCTCAAAGAGTTCTCCCTGGCCCACCTCGATCCTGGGGTAAAGATTTCACCGACTTTCCAGGTCCCCATCCTAGGATTGCTCTTGATGAGCAGGTGAGATGTTGACTGAGGTTGGTGCAGTTGTCACCCAGGCATGGGTGTTGTTCTGGTGGCAGCTGAGCCCGATACTAAGGAAAGGGTGAGTTATGCCACTATCACTGGTGTTGCTTCAAAGGAGGAGACGCCCCAGTTGCCTGGTTACCTGGGTTGTCACACAGTTTAAAAAATCTTTAGGAGGCGGAGCTTCCGCCGAGGAGTTTCCTTCAGAGTAACACTGAATTCCCTTTGTCCTCTCAATAATGGTAATAAAAATAAAGCTTCCTCCTCCGAAGGCATGAAGACTTACGTTTATAACATGTTCAAGCTATTACTGTGCTTATGGATGCCTCTTCCTTTAATCACATGAGCAATGGCTCCCAGTAAAAAATATGCACCTTTTATTTGTAGCAAAGTTTCATGAAGCACTTTCGCTTCTAGAAGTGAGGCTTTTGAGGTCCTGAGTATTTAGAATTAAAGGTCACCTGAGGAATCGGTCAGTGAACTTGAAATCTGGCTTCCAGTTTGGAAGTCCATCACATGGACCCGCTTTTTTTTCCTTTTTTCTTTTTGGTCAATGTTTTGAATATTTAGTTGCAGAATTACTTGATGGTTTTTTTTTTTTTAGGAGAAAAGTAACTTGATATTACGTCAGGAAGACAAATTCTACTAAAAATAGCGTCTTCAAACCTTCAGGCCCGTTGACTGACCTCCGCTACGTTTTCTATTTGAGAGTTCCGACGAGCAGGCCGATGTTGCTTTCCCGGTTTCTCAGATTCCCGGGGAGCTGGTGCTCTCCACGAGCAGCCCACAGGCCCGTGGGTGTAGTTTGCCACTTCAGGGAGACACAGAGCTCCGATTCACGGAGTCTCCAGGCCATAAAGGAAGCACAGCAACCTGTCTGCTTTCTGTGAGCATGATTCTCAGGAGAAAATTGAGGCCCAAAATACTAAGTAATTTACTCAAGGTTACAAGTTTGTCCAAGTAAGAGATAAACCCTATCTTTTAAAACCATGTCCATCTAAAATCTTGCAAATGACCTTTGCCGCAAGGAAGAATGCCATTTTCAAGTTCAAGTTATGTCCGTTCTAGTCTACCCTGCGGGAGTTACGCAGTGTGACTCGGAGCAGTCTTTTGCAATATTTTTACCTATATTTTACAATATTTTTGCATATGACAAATCCACTCCACCGGCTCGGATTATTTCTTTTAAAGACACCTTGTCGCGGGTGCATTGTGTATCGGATCTGCGCTGGTCAATCCCCCCGAGTGAAGAGCTGAGCAAAGTGTGGGGGTGCAGATCAAAGAGGCCCAGTTCCACAGCTGTGGTGACAGGCCTGTTGTGGCCAAGAGCGTTTGTGGTAAATGGGCCACTGCCTGGTCCCGGGGCTCGGGGGTCTGCGTTCGCTTGTTTGGTCTTTAGACTTCTGCTCGTCTAAGTTGTTGATAGTAAACACTGAGGCAGAGATGTTTCCTGACTAAGAAATCCCTTTGACATTCTAGCAATGACTCACGGAGTCACTTCATGCCCACAGAGTGACCAGTGTCACCTTCTGGGGCTGTTGGCCTTTTGCACGCAAACCACGTAAAACACAGGAATCCAGTTTCTCCAGTCAGCCTGCACCCGTGGGAGGCGCACTTTCCTCTGTCCCCAAGCAGGACCCCGCCCAGCTCTGGGTCCCTCGAGCCCCTCACCCACAGGCCCTTCCCCAGCTCACACCTTCCAGGCCTCTCAACCTCCCACGTGATAGTCCGCCTCGTGTGGTTTTCTTTCCTAGCTGAACCATTCTTGGTACTTTTTTGCTTTATTATATCTTTCCTGCAGTGGGACCCGACTGCCATTTCTCCAGATCTCAGCAGACTACAGGACACATATTAGGTGCTGAAAAAACACACAGGGCCTGGTAGTTGCTTTGATAGAGGAGATGAATTTTCTAAGATTTCCCTCTTTTTTCCTTCCTTTTTCTCCTTTCCCTCCCTCCCTTCCTTCTCTCTATCCTTCTAGCCACCCTTTCACAAACATCTATTGCGAGCACAGCCAGGCTCTGTACGCGGTTTGGGCAGACAGGATGAAGACACAAGGTGTTACCATCACAGACTGAGGATTCCAGCGGAAATTCAGTGCAGAGGAAGAGCTTGTTTGGAAAAAGGGGATAAAGATACTTTGTCTCATAATTAAGAATTAATCTATTGCTAGATTAGAGGACTAGCTGCAGAAAACCTGACTCCCTTCATTACTGGGGCAGCAGGGTTGGGGCGGAAGGAGCATTGGATTCCAAGGCAGATTCAGGGCCTCACAGGAGCATTTCAGAAGCTATTGGCAAGTTACTTAACATCCTAAGACTCAGGTGCTTCATCTTATACAACCGGAGTGGCTGGGAGTATCACACTGTAGGAAAATGCTTCTTATTTTAAACACATATTTTACTTTAGTTAATGTTAAGTAAATGCTTTTTTTTTTGAGACAGAGCCTCAAGCTATCACCCTGGGTAGAGTGCTATGGCATCATAGCTCACGGCAACCTCCAACTCCTGGGCTTAAGCAATTCTTTTGCCTCAGCCTCCAAAGTGGCTGGGACTACAGGGGCCTGCCACAAAGCCTGGCTATTTTTTAGTTGGAGCTGTCTTGTTGTTTGGCAGGCCTGGGCTGGATTCGAACCCGCCAGCTCTGGTGTATGTGGCTGGTACCTTAGCTGCTTGAGCTATAGGTGCTGAGCCAGTGAATGCTTTTTAATGTTGTGCCTGGTATTACGTTTGTGTTACATGAGAATGCTTTTTAAATATCTATTGTACATAAGTGAAGAATTTTATTTTACAGGGCTTTTGTCACACTTTTTTCCCCCTCTCTACAAAACTTGACCTGAATAATTGCAACGATTCTTTTGAGCCTATGATCGGCCGATTCTTTGTAGTTAGAATTGAGAACTCGTGGGCTTGTGAGACGCAGTGATCCCTGAAAGCACATTTCTCTCCTACACTGAAGCAGCATTTTGTTAAGGGACACAGATCATGCTTGAATGAGCTAATTAAATTTCCAGTTAAAATGATGTTCGGAAATTTTTAATAATGTAGAATACGATCCCATGATAATATTTTTTAAATGCCAAAATATTCTGGGATGACACAATTTAAGGTCAAAATCTACAATTCTGAAATAGTAGCACACACCTACACATTCCTAGGACACACATACACACACATAAATTAACCAATTAAATCCAAAAGATGAATTTCTTCCAGATCTGGAGTGTCTCTGTCACTTGTTACATTTCACCACAATTTAGGGGGCCGTGACTGTGGCCAGCCCCTGGGCCACAGCATTCTAGGTGGGAGACTTTAAAGTGACTCACCTCAGAACGGGGCTAAAAAGGGCAAATGCTCACCCTGGATTCTCCACTGGTTCAGTGGGAGGATTGGTATTGACTTGATGACTATTCTTTTTCCTAGAATAATAATGAAACATCTACAAAGCCCTTGTCCTGAAGCACAGTGCGAGCACCGCGGGAGGGACTGTTCACCCAGGCCCTGTGGGAGACTGCCACCACAGAAGACGCATCCCTTTCACTGGGGCCACTCAGGGTGCCCTGTGTCGCAAGCCTGCTTCCTGTTACATAAGAAGAGTGGCTTCCTCCGCAGCCATGGCAGAACTGCCAGGCAGATCTCACGGACTGGCCTGTGAACTTTAGACCTTGCTTTCTCGTGGCTGTGGCCACATGGGTTCTCTGTAGGGAAAGCATGCTGTGGACGACTTCCAGACTGGGACAGTTCCCATTGGCAACTCACGGGCTCCCTGATTTCAAAGGTGCTTTCTGTAAGGTAATTAAATCAAATCCAACTGAGTCATTTTGGGGTTTTCAAAAGTCATGAACAGCAGAGCGAAGGCTTCCAGAGACCTCTTGAGTAAGAAGAGCACATTGGCCACACCCAACCAGTTTCTAGGTTGAAACGGAGACAATGATTGGATGTTCGTATTATATTGAGCAATAGAGTAACATACTGACCACTGACGACATCCCTGGGCCTTCCCTGTATCTGAGAAGTGCCTGGCAGGACGTGAACACGGCATCCAGCAAAGTCTGCACTTCCATGGAGTAGACTGGGCAGCAGAAGACAGAGTTCCCAATGCCCAGTGTCTCGGACAGGAAGCAACGCAGGTGGTATTTTTTTTTGAGACAGAGCCTCAAGCTGTCACCCTGGATAGAGTGCTGTGGCATCACAGCTCACAGCAACCTCCAATGCCTGGGCTCAAGCAAGTCTTTTGCCTCTGCCTCCCAAGTAGCTGGGACTACAGGCGCACACCACAACGCCCGGCCATTTTTTGGTTGCAGCCATCATTGTTGTTTGGCGGGCCTGGGCTGGTTTCAAACCCGCCAGCTCAGGTGTATGTGGCTGGCGCCTTAGCCTATTGAGCCACAGGCGCTGAGCCAATGCAGGTGGTATTGATGAATTTTGAAGACTCTCTGGTCCTTAATCTCCCTATCTGAGAAATGGAGAGGCAGGTGAGATGATGTAAAGTCCTTCTAAGGTAAAGAGGTTCTCTGAACTGCTGACAATCTTTGGGTTAACTGGAAATACTGAACTCTTCTCTGATTTCGATCTTTGCTAACAACTCGCCTGGTGACCTTTGACTTTCTCATCTGGGCACTGGGCTTGTGTGTCGACTTCCTGCCCTCTGGTGAGCCTTCTTCTGCCTTCGCCCACAGACTCTGGACTAGAGCACCCAGGAGAGGGAGCAGGAGCATCCCCCAGGGTGGTGACATGGTGTCTGCTGCAGCTGAAGTTCAGAAGGACATTTGAGTTAACTGAATTTGCCAGTAGAGCAGACTGGGGGGGAGCCATGAGGACCCAGTTTCAACAGTCTTTCCTCCTTCTTGCCGCAGGTCACATTTTCCACCAATCTAGTCTGAAATACTCACCATAACCGGATCCTCTTATTACAACAATGAAAACTGGAGCATGTATGATGCACATACGGGAACCTTCAGAGCAAGGACAGCTCTGTGTGCACACAGGGACCGGGTCTTCCTCTAGTAATTCTTAAAACAGAGGTGAAAAGTGGCTACCTTTGGCTCAGTATGGCTTGTAGATCTGTTTTGTTTCGCCTACCTACAGTTTAAAACAAACACATTTGTATTTATTTATTTTTTGAGACAGTCTCACTCTGTCACCCTGGGTAGAGTACTATGGCATTGTCCTAGCTTACAGGAACCTCAAACTGTTGGGCTCAAGCGATCTTCTTGCCTCAGCCTCCCAGAGTAGCTGAGACTATAGGCACCTGCCACAACGCCCAGCTAATTTTTCTGTTTTTAGTAGAAGCAGGGTCTTGCTCTTGCTCGAGCTGATCTCGAATTCCTGAGCTCGAGCAATCCACCCACCTTGGCCTCCCAAGTTCTAGGATTACAGGCATGAGCCACTGCACCTGACCTCTAAAACACACATTTTTAAAAAACATGACAGACCCCAACCTTGCCAATTGTACCCAGTTGGTGTAGTCCTTTGAGTATGAGACCCTTACATTCAATCGATCAGTTGAGTATCACTCGTATGAGGTGCAGGAAATCTGTGCCCAGATGCAGTAATTTCACAGCTGTTGAGAGACCCTTTGGGAGAGAAGGGACATCTGAAGTGTGTACTGAGAGTGGAGAGAGGCTGTGGGGCGGGGGTCCCACCTCAGGCCCTGGACATCACAAAGGTGCCAGGCCAGGGCACTGAGGCAGAAGTCCCCTGAAATTGAGCCCAGCAGCACAAAGGGGCGGTGCCCAGGGAGGAGGACCCACTTTCCTTCTCACCTGTGATTGCATCAAAGTCCAGGTCTTAGCATGAGTTTCTAACACTGGCAGGGTAGACGGTAGATCCATCAATAAGGCAATGTTGACCTTCTAATCCAATTCTATCCATTTTGTTGAAATTATCCTTGCCCTTCTTTGGGCTGTTAGGGTCCATGAATGAAGGATAGAGCCCCATGACTTTTTAGATTTTCATGGTCTTTATATTTCACAACACAGACCTTGGCTGTACCAATATTTTCATGCCCTAATAACTGTAATCAAAGCTTGGGTTGGTCATATGGTAATAAACAGTCACCCATCTGGGACAAGGCCCTATAAAACACAGAACAGGAAGCTCCACATCATATGGAAAGTTGTACTTTTAGTTTCACAACGCGACTTTTGCCTAACCAAGATAGCTCTTATCGAAACTGAGCTCTACAGCGTAAGAAATGTGCTTAAATATTTGTGAAGATTACCTCTGTGTACAAAATATTTTTCTGTATGTCATCTTTTTGGGATATCACCCAGATCCTCTGAGGCAGGTAGAGATATTATTATAACCTATTCATAAGAAAGGAAATTTGGGCTCGGGAAAAATAACTAACTTTGCTCATGTTTTACAGTTAGGTAAACGCAATTATGAACGCTCCAGAGGTTTCTGCCTCTCTGTGCATAGATCTGTCCTTCCTCTGACTGCTGCCAGCTTCTCCTGGTGTGTGCATGCACCTGTTTATATGTACACCTACTAAAACAGGTGGCTACCAGTGCACAGAGGCAAAGTTGTTTTGTTTTTGAATCTAAGAAACACTAAGAAAGTACTTGGTTTGGCGAATGGTAAGTGTTTGCTTATAGAGTATGTATAGTACTTAAGGAAAAATTAAAAAGAAGTACTTTGTGAAAACTTAGAGGAAAGATTCTATTATAACATCCTGAGAGGACTCACAGTTCAAATAACTTTATAAGCTCATTTTTCTTTATGCATTCAAGGCCTCTGCCAAAATGATGTTTTGATGAACTGGGTGTAAGAAAATTTCCTTAATAGATGACACAGTACAGGAAAAGTTTTCTCCAATTGGTAAATATGTTACGGCTCTTCTCTGTATCTAAAATATGTTAGAGAAAGTCCACAATTTAACAACTTTATTCTTTAGCTATTGGTTGCAGTTATGTATTTCCATTCGGCTTTGCATCTCACCCACACAATCCTCTTCTCATTTGTTGTTGTTGTTACATTATTTTTAAAACACACACACACACACACAAATACAACCCACTAAACAGATCAGTTGCTTGGATAGTGGCTCCTGTGAGGAATGACAGGTTCATGCCCACCCCTTTCTTTCTCACTCCGATACCAGGGCTCTGCCTCTTTAACTTCTGAGCCCATTCCAAGGAGCTTGAGTGTCAGAATTCTTATTTTTCTGGGTTTTTGTATTGTTCTGGGTTTCTTGTTTTTTTGTTTTTATTTGTTTGTTTTATCTTGTTTTTTTGGTTTTTTTTTTTTTTTTTGGTCAACTGGTAATGTACTAGAAATATACTAAAAGCAAATGACATTTTAATCAAACTTGACTGCCCTATGGAAGTGGTTTTATAGTTTTAAATATTTGGCCAGTTTTAAGTATTTTGTATTTTCAAAGCAAAAACTTTTGTAAAACTTCGTATAGGGATGGAAACTCTATCTCTTAGGAAAATATTATTCTGGTTTATAAAGAAGAGGTACTCGCTTAGTTAAAAAAAAAAAAAAGAAATTACTTTGAAATGCCTGAAGGATTTGTTTCCAATACTTATTTTGTAGAGATGGGTTTTAAAAAATGAACAATTAGATGTCATTTTTATGAGAACTTATTTTAATCAAGTTTTTACAAAATAACAATATATGATCAAAAAAAAACTATAAACATCTCAACAGTTGATCTTATATTATACTCAGGAAAGTGTGTTTTGTATTTGACAGCTAAGCTTTGAATCTTTCAACAGAAAACCAGGGTTGGCTTGACCTAAGTAGAAAGTGACCTTCATTTCGTAAGCCCTTGCACTGAATTCTGGCTTAGTTTTACCTTTCCTGCTGAATTTTCTTGTTGAGAAGTGAGATACAGGATGTGAATGCTTCTCTCTTCCTTATCTTCAGGGAACCAGCAGGCTTTATGTGATCACGTCCTACGTTCTGTCTTTATCTGCCCCCTATCCTTCCTCATATGAATCTCACCAAGGCCAGTTGTAGTATTAATCTCCTGCTGTTTCTTGAGTACACTTTGAGAATCCTTAATCCTGTGCCTTTGATCATGTTATTGCCCCATTTGAAAGGTCCATTCCACTTTTTTTGTGTGTGCAAATTATATATCTTTATTAAAGACATATACATAATGTAAAAAAATCTAAAAGTTACTAAGAAGGAAACAGACGCTCTAAAAATAAATTGACCAAAGATACGAAAATATAATTCACTAAACAGAGGCATAGAAATGGCAAATCAGAGCATAATCATATGGTCATCACTATTAAGGGAATATAAAATGAAACTATAATGAGATGCCACTATATTTCTGTGAAAATAGTGGTGCATTCCACTTTATTTCACTACTGGAAGCCCTGAGCCCTCCCCTGTCTGTAAGAGCTAACACAAACCTCGCTTTTTTCATCCAATTTCCTTAGAACAGGAGTTTCCCTTAAACTTCTATATAGTTTATGCCTAAATCCCTATTTTGGCATTAGGCATTCATTCATTCATTCATTTACCTATTTTTAGGACATAAAAATAAAGTCAGTACAGATCTTTCAAGGAATTTGATAGGGGCGATGGCCTACATTTTACAAACAATATTGCAAAGTAAAAATATGCCATGAGAAGCAAGGCAGTGAGAGGTCACATGGTGAGAGGTGACACCTAATTTGTGTGAAATCCCCAGCACAGTCCTTGGCACACACAGGTGCCTGAGTAATTACTAGTCTCTTTCAGTGTGGCTGAGAAAAGAAAAGGGGGATCAGAGAATGTTTCGTGAAGGAAATGAACTTTAGTTTCTGTTTTTGTTTTGTGTTTTTGGTAAATACGGGGTCTCACTGTGTTGCCCAGGATGGTCTCAAACGGTCCTCCCACCTGGGCCTCCCAAAGTGCTAGGACTGCAGGTGTGAGCCACCACACCTGGCCGAGTCTTGATCAAGTAGGGAAAACGTAGGTAAGGGAAGAGCAGGGTAAGAAGAACATTCTAAACAAAGGGTTTAGGTGAACAGGTCTGAAATTTTTGACCTCAGGACCTTTTGCATTCTAAATATATTGAGGATTCCCCCAAATCATCTGTTTTGTGGATTGTATCTCTCAATATGTATCCTTTTAGGAATTAAAACCAAGAAACTAAAATTTTTATTAATTCATTTAAAAATAATAGGCTCAATGCATGTTAACATTACCAACATTTTTAAAGAAAAATATTTTCAAAGCAACATATTTAGAGAGAAGAGTGGCATTCCTTTTTTTCATTTTTGCAAATCTCTTTTCATTTCTAGTTTCATCAGAGAAAGCTGGATTCTTTGTCTGATTCTACATTCAATCTGTGGCAGTGTCACAATCTTGTGGCCTCTGGAAACTGATGAGAAATATACATCTTTTAAAAAGTATCACTATTATATATTATTAAGTAATGTTATGCAAGTAGCTTGTTGGATTCCCCGAGAGGCTCCGGGTCCCACAGAGGTCTCTGAACCCCCTTTTGAGAATTTTCAGCGTATGCTATGCAAGGCCCTCCCAACTCTTTTTATAGATATTCTGCTCTTCTGAATTCTCTCTCTTTCTGGCTCTTTCTCATTAAATTGCAGGTCCTTATGCAGAGATTACGGTAGGTAATAGTCTACCAGAAAATGAATATTTGGTATCAATCTTGATGATGATGGTGTGTGTTCCCAATTGAAACTCTACATGTACGTAACACACACACATATAGGGATCACTACCTATCTATCATGAGCGTTTAGGGAGTAAAAGTTCAAGTGCTGCATATACTGTTAAGTGACACAGCTGCCCATTTATGATTTGCCTGAAGGTAGTAATAGAAGTAATGTTAGTAATAAAGCTAATTACTCCTTCTACAAAAGAAATTAGTCAGAAAAGGAAATCCATGTGCATAGATGGGATGGCAAGCTGCCAGTTTCACTTGTACGAATGTTAAATTCCTAGGGCTTTTGGTACCACTTCATCATGTCCCTTTCCTGCCTGGTGACAGGTGGCAGGTGTGGTCAAGTCTGCATGTGAATCAAGTGTACCTGGGAGCCCCAGCCTTGAAGTCTGACATAGGAAATTCACATTCTTCAGCAATCTCTCAAAAGAACTCTATCAGGAAGGGCTGAGCAGGCTCTTTCAGGAACAGTATTAATGTACCATATTCCTGGATGAAAGAGGAAAATGAAATGTGCCCCGGCCACATGCCCCTTCCTCAGAGCACGCCAGTCTTTGGTGCATCACAGCAGGGCTGGTAATCTCACGTTACCTTTCTCCAGGGTAAGCCCTGGACAGGTTGATTTGCTTCAACTCATACATTCAAGGTGAAATTAAGCTACAAAGAGAACTATAAAATTCTTTGGCATTTAAAATCAAGGAACTGGCACGTCGGCCCCCTGGAGATGACGTGTTTCATGTCTATTTTGTAGATGGAAAGAACAGGTTGGTACAGATTGAAACGGTCAGATGCGTGGGGCGAAACATCATAACCTTACACTCTGTTAAAGCCAGAAGGAGTTCAGAGATTTTCCAGTGAGTTCAACATTCCAGTTTGCCATTGAGGCTGCTGAGACCAGAGAGGGTAAGCCCCCTACCTGGGTCTGGAGGGCTTTCTCTCCGAGGCTCTGAGGCGGGGAGGTCTTTTGTGTCCCCTTTTGTGCACCAGCCCAGGGACAGTTTATTTGGGTTTCTCGACAATGCAGGCCCCCTCTTCCTTAGCACTGCACAACTTCCTGTATTGAGAACTTGTGCATAATGTCAGGCACTGGGGACCTGTGTCTAGCACCGAATGAGTGAAAGGGCCCTGTAGTTTTGCTCTCAGAGGGGCCACTGTGATTCTGAGTGAAGCTTTGGGGATACATTCAACACAGCGTAGGTCTCAGCCTGGGGCCTGCTGCTGCCACCAGCTGGGTTTGGATTACACAATCCTGAGCCTCTGGCCCCAATCTGGGTCGGTAAAGTCCAGGCGACGGATGATAGTGTGAGCGTCGCACCAGGTCCTTCTCAATTTTCGTGCACACTGAAGCCAAACTCTGCTCTTGGACCCTGGCTCTCTTCTTCCTCTGACTAAATTAAGATGCCTACTTTGCCCTGCAGAAGAGGCTGCACCCCTCAGAGACAGGCCTTGTTCAGATTTTCAAGGCGACTGTTGATTTTGTCAGAGAGAGTACCGCGCATCAAAGCAAGTGACCGCGCACCTCCAGCTTCGTGAGGGACAAGTAATTTTGTGACATTGCAGCTTCCTGCTGTCTGCATGCTGCCCACCACACTACACGTCTGGCCTTCCGTGAGCAAAAGTTTCACTACTGAAATCAGTGGGTGACCTTTCTCATTTTTCATACACCCAGAGGAAGAGACAGTTTGCTATCGAGTAGGTTTGCAATCAAGTTTGGTATTTCTGCAAGTCGGGGGAGGACCCAGCAATGGAGGTCTCAATGGGGGTGAGGAGGGATCATTTCCCGGGGCCAGTCCAGAGGTCTTTGCTTTTTGACTATTTGTCGTAAGACAAAGTGGTTACTTTGTGAATGTTTTCAGCCTCTTTGTAACTCACTAAAGAGATGTACCCACACAATGACCAAACACTCCGGTGGCCTGGCAACTGTTATTTTCTCTCCATTTCTATCCCAAAGGTTTTAGCGTCATGGAGAGTGGGTAGGTGATTCTGGGCTCACCAGAAGGGGGAGGGGCTGGGACTTGAGGGCAGTCACGGTCCCTGCTCCCTCTTCCCAAGATGAATAAAACCATCGTCTGGAGAAACCATGGGAATAAGAGAGAGGAAAGGCAGCCAGCAGAGTGCAAATAAGAACTTGTGGGAGGACCCGTGGTCTTCTGGCAGCCAGCTCTGGCCTCCTCTCCCACCCGGGCTCCTGGGGGTGGGGGGGTCTCCTGCCACCCCGGGCAGATATTCCCCTAGCAGCACAGAGGATGACGCTTGAACTCGGGGCACCCAGGACAGGGACTCTGACCGAAACTGCCCAAGGCTGATCTTGCATTTGAATTATTCTAAAGAGGAAGCAGAGAACTCAGGTAAGCCTCTCCCAGCCTCCAGCCTCTTCAGGGAATTCAGTCCAATGTTTCTGATGGGAAAATTGTTAAATTAAATATTGATGTAATAAATTCCATTGTAGGAAGTAGTCACTTTACCAGCAGAAATTGTCATTTGATTACAAATGTATATTTCCAAAATTTTTTTTAAAAGTCCATCAAATAATTAAAGCCATATTTATAAATTTCTGATAATATTTTGTTGTGCATCATAATTTTTTTCAGATAAGTGGTAGATATCTTTAAAGTTTGAAAAATGTTATGAAACAAAAGTGAGAAAGTTTACTTGTTATCTCCCCCTCCCCCAGTAAATTAGAATACCTAATTATCTTATTTTAGTAAAATATCATCTCACCTCTACTTTTGAAGCAAAGTTTGAGAACTCCTGGTGTAACGGATAAACTACTTGACCCTAAGAAAAACCATCCCCGGTCTCACGCTGAGATTCTGGACACTGTTCTGTTCCTGACAAGCCTGTGGCTTTTGATAAAGTCTCAGCACTGTTGTCGAGAGAATAATGTCGTCCACACTGCTGATCACACCAGCTCTGGCACTGCAGTAAGATTGAAGCTAAGTTGTCATGGCTCGGGAGGGAGCGGGGAGACTTAACTGCGATTGTAATTGCCCAGCAAATATTATTTGATGATAGCAGCACTGTCCCGTACCGCGGGACGCGGTTATTCGTGGGGGCGAGGGGGACGGAGCCTGAAAAAGAATGGGCGAGAAAGAGAGAATGAGACCAAGCAGGTTTCTTGTCAAGGTCCGTTTAATGGCCGCGGGAAGCCAGTTTTTAAAGCTTACAAGTAAGTAGGGGGAGGAAGGGGTGGGATATAAGGGAGCGTGTTGTTTGCTGATAGGCAGGTTTGAAGTTCCGGCTATTGGCTGGTTACGCAGGTGTGGGAAGGCAAAGAGGGCGGGGTATAGCTGGAGTCTTCCATTGGTTGGGGCGGCAGTGTGGTGAGGCTTGAATGCCGTGGCTGTATATTATTGGCTTTGGGTGGTGTCATGTAACACCTAGAACTAATGGAATGAAGACACTGCACCCAGAACGCTGTCTTCATCGCACAGGCGCACATTAAGCGGAAGGGGACTATGGGGAATTTTTGAAACCCATGAGGTGGGGAGGTTCGGTTGAGGGTGACGTTATCTTAGGCCATGGCTGGCCAGGCTCAAACCGGCCAATAGGCTTTATTGTGACCTTTTTAGGAAGGGCCAATGAC
>CAUYON010121679.1:0-10090 GCA_963573935.1 Arctocebus calabarensis
GAGGTTGGAGGTCCCCCTCCTTGCCTGTCATCCAGCCCGCTGGCTCTTCAGCTGGCTGCCACACCACCGACACTGCCAAGGAGGAGGCAGCAGGTCCACCAGCCCTGCTGAGCTGGCTAGGGTGCCAATTGTCCTGCATCAATTCTCCCTCTCTGAGTAGAAACTCCAACTGCTGTTAGGGAAAAGGGGTGAAGACTTGATCTAACTGCTTCCTGCTGAATCAGGTGATGATAGAAGGGGGCAGTTAGGGTTTCTCCAGAAGGAGAGTGATACAGGGGTTCATGGACTGGAACCATCTTTATTGTGTGTGGCCTGATGACATTTCGTGCCCAGCCACAAGGAAGCTGTTACTCGGCTGCCATCTTGCTCCACCCCTGAAATCTTGGTTGATGGAAATGGTATTTCAAGACAGAATATGGGACAAGAGGTGGTAATTAATTTCTACTTGTCTATTTCCAGGACTTTTCAGAGGATAAAATAGGAAATTCACCTTTATGTAAACTGCTTCATGAGTTTGTGCTACTTCTAATTCAAACTGAAGATTACAAAGGATTTTTTAAAAATTTAAATTCACCAATTTACATCTTCATCTCTTTTCTCTCATGTCAAATTCTGTTTCTCCATGTAACCCATATAATTCTTTGTTCTTCAGTGGGTGTATATAAACAGATTTCAGGTTAAAAATGGTTGCTTATCTATATGAAGTTTCAAAATGGGAAGAACTAATCTTTGGAGGTAGAAGTCAGGATGATAATTCTTTGAAGGATGCTTGATTGGGAGGCTAAAAATCTATGTGTTGGTCTAGTTGGTAGCTCCATAGTTGTACACATTGTAAAACATCACCCTGTAACCCAAATACTGTTCCCATTATTCTTTAGGAGTAATGTAATTCAATAAGACAGGTAAAGAGGAAAAGCATGTAAGAACCAACTAAAAAATGATGATTGGTTAGAGAAGTATGTATATTAGGTAACTAATCAAAGACTGTAAGCTATAGAAGGAGCTAAGGATACAATTACAAAATAATAGAAAACAGAACTGCAAAGGGATCTCAAAATATTACATGGTCTGTTTTTCTGTCTTTTCCTATACTCTTTCACAAGAGCTACATTTTAATATGTCTGAGTAAAGAAGGGGTTCAGGAAAGTGAAACTCAAACATTAGTCACTGCCTTCCACATATAGAAATGGCTGGAGGACTTGAGGCAAAGTGATTTATGTGAAGCGAAGAGATCAGAAGGGATTATAGCAGTTCAACTGGAGAATTTTGTTTTGTGCAAATTTCAATTTTTGTTGATCCTCTCTCAGCTGTTTTCTTAATTTTAAACATTTCTTGGAAAGGGATTTTCGTCTCTAGAATTGAGATATGTTGTGTATGAATACACGGCTAATTAACTGTCTTAAGCCCCTCATGCCAATGCTAGTTCTAGTTTTCCTTCCCAGTCAAGCGAGTTCTGTGTCTTCATTTTTGTCAGATTCCTCCTACTGTTCTTAAACTTTAATGTTGCTATTACTGTTATGCTGTTGATGAGAGGCAATGTGTAAGGCCTTTTGACTAGAATTTTTTATTGAACAGGGTGAGGGTATATGGATTCATGCAGAGTTGATATTTAAAGCAAAACATTATATATGTATGTTATCATAATTTGAGATGCAGGCCTGCATTATGTTACTTACCTTACTATTTATTTATTTATTTTTAACATATATCACAATTTTATTATTTAAAAATGACAAAAATTAAAACATAACAAAGGCATTGCATACAATGCTATATTAACATTTCAATAGGAGGACAGCACCATAGCTCAGTGGGTAGGGCACCAGCCACATATACCGGGTCAGGTGGGTTCGAATCCAGCCTGGGCCAGCTTAAACAGCGATGACAACTGCAACAACAAAAACATGGCTGGGTGGTGTGATGGGTGCCTGTGGTCCTAGCTACTTGGGAGACTGAGGCAAGAGAATTGCTTAGGCCCAAGATTTTGAGGTTTCTGTGAGCTGTGACGCCACGGCACTCTACGTAGGGTAACAGCTTGAGACTCTGTCTCAAAAAGAAAAAAACTTTTAAATATGAGATAGAAAAATACTACAAAATAAGAAATAGAAAAACCAAAAACTGGGTAAGATTTTATTTAATATGATGAGTGTTCTTGCCTGTTCATAAGTTCATTCCAGTTGGGAACACAGAAAGATAATGCTATCCACATATCTGCTGCACCATTCAACCCATTTCTTTCCTTTGTCTTTAACTGGGTTAAGATAGGAAAAGCCTAGTTGAGGTTCAGCACCTGTGGCTCAACGGGCTAAGGCACCAGCCACGTACACCTGAGCTGGCGGGTTCCAATCCAGCCCGGGCCTGCCAAACAACAATGACGGCTGCAACCAAAAAATGGCCGGGCGTTGTGACGGGCGCCTGTAGTCCCAGCTACTTGGGAGGTGGAGGCGGGAGACTCACTTGAACCCAGGAATTGGAGGTAGCTGTGAGCTGTGATGCCACAGAACTCTATCTAGGGTGACAGCTTGAGGTTCTGTCTCCAAAAAAAAAAAGAAAAGCCTCCTTGAGAAGGATAGTAAGAGAAGGACACTCTCTTTACTTAGCAAAATCTTCCTTTATCTTAATCTAAAATACAGATAAACTGATAAATCCAAGACCTGATAATACCAATAAATATTCATAAGGTCCATAATCTTTCTTCAATGTATATGAAGAAGTAAACTGCAATAATTCATTTTCTTCTTCAGGCAACAAGTTTAGCTCAATTATTGACTCAGGGTTTTGAAAAGCAAATGAATCTTTTACTCACCTGTTTTCCCTTGATATTTCAAATTTCTCTTCTAAAAAGAAATGGCTAGAAGTTTGAGATACAGATAATGAGATACAGCAATACCGCTAATTTTATTTCTTTCAAAATATTTTCATTAATAACATTCTCTTTAATGTTCCTAAAAACTTGGAAACATGTAGTAACAAGGATGATTACATTTAAGCCGAGTGGCCTTTGTCTAACGGGAAAATTAGTTGACATCAATATGTGTGCGTATGTTATATATATATAGATAAATACTACATATACACACACATAGAGAGAAAGAGGTCTCCACCTTATTTACACTTTTGCAGAAATTATTAAAAGGGGGAAATTATAAATGGAGATGAGCAATCAAATGGAGTTGAAATTTAAAGTTGGAAAAAAATGTGTCTACATTTCATCTAATACTCAGCATACGCATCCCCTAGTACTTCATGAATCCTTGTCAGAAGTTCTAGACTCAGTCTTTCAATGATACAGTTCCAAACATATAATAGAAATAGCTGGAAAAAAATTAGATTTCATTCTTTTTAAGTATTTTTTTTTTTACTGGACCATATCTGTTTCTGAAGTGATTATTAGTTTCTTAATAGTTTTTACCAAAAACAAAGTGTTCAAGTGATCTGGAACAAAAGTACATATGGAATAGAGTGTCAGAGCAGGAGGGAGCTTCGCAGTCATCCGGCAGCCTAGCATCCTTGGTTTTTCATTAAAGAGACCAAGTCCTAGAGATGGCAAGTGACTTGTATGAAGTGATGCAGTTTGAACAAACAAAGCCTGGATTAGAAATGCAGACTTCTAACTCCTGGTGTGTTTTTCTGCTTTATTGGAGTGTGTGGCAGTCACTCCTTTCTTTCTCTGACAGTGAACTTGTGCTCAGGAATGGGGCAAGCTCCCATATCCTCCTACCTTGGTTAAAAAGACTAAGGACCTGCAGAGATACTCAGCCATGTGTAGCACATATGTGTGCTTGTGCACACGGGTATGCACAGAAAATTTTTAGTGTTTTTTAAAATGATAATGATACATTTAGACTTGCCTCAGATCCTTGAAGCCTCTCCTACATTTGCCTGCTGGGCCAGTGCTTTTTAGATACCTCAAGCCCACATTTCCAAAAAAGAAGTGGACTGTGCCATGTTAATGAATGCAGGGAGCTGTCCAGTTCTGGGCTTCCCTTCATTATGACCCACAGTGTGCTGAGACGTGGGATGCTACCCTAACTTCCTTGGTGAATGCCACGTGCTTTGTCCAGTAAGATCTATCATTTATATCATTCGGTTCTGGAAATTATCTAACCGAGGAAAAGTAAAACCTATAGACATGAAAAAAAATTAAGTCCCTTGAAATTGTTTAATTTGAAGCTTGATTCTGTCATATGAATGTCCAAACTGATCATTATCACACTAACACTTTTTTATGGCATCATTTCCTTTAAAGACCTTATTGCAATGCACAAGTATTAATTTGTCAATAGTGACCATATTCCTCCAAGCGCTAGATTAGGCACGGCAATACCGTGCATATCCCATGAGTTCCCTAATGAAGTTGGAAAAAATTTCTAGAGTTAGAAGGGCCCATTTCACAAGTAGACCCCTTCATCAATGCCATAGAAAACAAGAATGATTATAACTAATTTCCAAACTTCATGGCCTTGAACTATTGGGAGTGTGAACACTTTTATCAGCATGCAGATGGCGGGGTGCAGTGGCTCACGCCTGTAATCCTAGCACTCTGGGAGGCCGAGGCGGGTGGGTTACTTGAGTTCAGGAATTCCAGACCAGCCTGAGCAAGAGCAAGATCCTGTCTCTACTAAAAATAGAAAAAAAAATTAGCTGGGCATAGCAGTGCACACCTGTAGTCCCAGCTACTTGGGAGACTGAGACAAGAGGATTGTTTAAACCCAAGAGTTCAAGGTTGCTATGAACTACAATGATGCCATGGCACTTTACCCAGGGGACAGGACTCTGTCTCAGAAAAACCAAAAAAACATGCAAAATTCCTTGGCTTTCAACATGGTAACAAGTGGATTTTAAGATATGCAATTTGCATGCAATACTTGCTATGTGTGTGCATTTTGGGACCCGTTATAATAACTGCATAATCTCCGAGGGGTCCTGGCACTTACTTTGGGAATCACTGGTATAGGCCTAAAGGGGAATGTAAAAACTTCAAGCGTATTATCAGTTAGGCACAGTGATTTCATTTTACTTTTTTAGGGCTTTATACTAATTATTGTCTCCATTAAAAATAGGTATCTTTCAACTGGATGCTATAGCTCATGCCTGTAGCACTTTGGAGGCTGAGACCAACCTGAGCAACATAGCAAGACTCCCATCTCTACAAAAGTTAAAAAAAAATCAGCTGAACATAATGGTGAATGCCTATAATACCATCTGCTCCAGAGTCAGAGGTGGGAGGATGACTTGAGCCTGGGTGTTTGAAGCTGCAGTGAGCTATGATTGTCCCACTCCTCTCCAGTCTGGGCGACAGGGCAAGACCTGTCTCAAAAAAAAAAAAAAAAAACCCAAAAATGTGTGTTTCTCTAAAATAACTAAACACGGCCCAAAAAGTTTGCACAGGACAGTTAATTTAGTTCACACTGTTTTTAAGTTCCAGTTCCAGGGTTGAATAATTGTCCCTCATTTGTATTAGAGGTCATTGGCTCTTCTGTGGTAGCTTCACATTGGAAAATTTAGGCCAGCTGTTGGAGGCATGGCAGCCTTTCAGTGGTGTGTGTGATCTGGGGCGGGCTGCTAACCCTGCCTCTGGCCTACATTTCACAGAAGCAGCCTATTTCACTCCTCCTTTCTCTTTTCATTTTCTTTCTCTCTTACTCCCTTTCCTTCTCTGCCGTATCCCTCACCTCTCCCTTTTTTCTCCCACCCCCACGTTGTTCTACAGACATTTACTGAGCATTATGGAGCTTTGAGAAGCTTTCAAACTAGTGGGTAAAACATATGTCTGCAAAAAATTTACAGAAATTCCTAATTGCAAACTGTGATAAATGCTGAAGCAGAAGTGCAGGTGCTACGAGAGACTGCGCAACAGAGATGTGGCTCCGCCTGCACGATCAGAGAGGCTTCCCGGGGGCCGACAGTTGGGCTGCATTGGGATTGACTAGATGATAAGGAAAGGACAAAAGTATGTTCTAGGCTGGGCAACAGAATGTGCTTCAGAAGTAAAAGAAAGAATGATGTGGGTTGGGATGAGGCGAGGGAAGAAGCAGGGCAGATCCCCCAAGGTTCGTAGGGCCTGTTGGGGACTTTGGTGTCAATCCCACCCAGAGCTCCATGAACTGTTGGGGCTCCATATATGTGTGTTCTGATTATTATAGGATAACACTAAATGTGCAACCTGGAGCGTGTCTTTGGATGACAGCAGCCGGGATGATACCTTATAACTTCCAGTGGGCAGGACTCTAAGGGGAAGACAGTGAAGTCCAGTGGCAATCGGGTCTTTCCCTTTGCAGTCGGTGAAAGGACCAAACAGAAGCCAGTTCTGTTATGCCAGCACGCTCTGTCGTGGAAGCCGCAGGGCTGGCGGTTGACCAGTTCACTCCGTCTGTAGGGTGGGCGCAGCTTTTGTGAGGGAGCAGATGGAGCCCCTTGCTCGGTTGCTGCAGGTCAGTAGGAACATGAATGCAAATTCTTAACACACAGAGTGAGGGCTCAGACCTCAAAGTGCAATCCTCATAGTCTTGTGACTCCGGGTGATAACAGGTGGCTTCAAGAATCATGCAAGACCTGCTATATGCAAAAAGATCGCAGAAAAGAAAATTATGAAACTAAGCTGTGCACACATACTTCTTTCAACTTGCCCCTGTTTGTGAGAACAATTGTAACTGTTCTTAGCTACACTCAATTTGGGGCCACAGCTTTTTCCTGGCTCTTTTAAATCTTTTCCTTATTAGTGACCCTTAGAAAAGTCACACTTCAACAACAACAAAAAAATAGATACTGGGAGATGAATAAGACTGGCATCATCTGTGTCATTCTCAAGGGTGTTTTCTGGGCAAGTTTTCACATACGGTGTTGGCGAGGCTGTGGGCATTGTAGGGAGGAGAGCCAGAGAGCCATGGCTGTTTGCTTGTGCCAATGCAGTGCAAGCTGTCAAAGCAAGGTTTGTCATTTTCCCTTCAATGACATGAGTCTATCTATTATCTGTTTCCTTCCCCCACTTCTTTCCCATATTCCTAAGCTCTATTATAGGATGAAAAGGTTAATATAAGACAGTTAAACTAACATAAGCCATATCCAGCCCTCTCCTGGTGGATAAAGTATATGGAAGGATGAGCTATGTACTATTCTATAAGTGCATGGATCTGGGTTTCGTAGGGGGCAGAGAAGAGTAAAAACCTGGAGAAAAAAACATTGGCCTAGAAACCGGAGCTGGGAAAAGTGCTCTGGTGTAACAGGCTCGAGTGCTTCCTGTGTGTAAGACTCTGGAGGTCAGGTATTTAAGGAATAAAATGGTTTGAAACAACTTAGGCATTTACATTTCAAGTTGAGACCAACTGTAAATTTAAGCAGCATATAAAACATCGAGAAACTGAAGAAAAGAACAGATGAGGTGTCAGAAGGTGGTATATGTTTTATTGCCAAGTGCTATTGGCAAAGCGATTTTCTCTAGGTCCCTCTGAACTCCTTAGTGCTGAGGACCACACGTGGTGTGCGTGCAATGTTCAGCAGAGTGGTAGACTTTGGGTAAATATAGAATGAATGAACAAATAAATGAATGAATGAATGATTCAAGGCTGAGGGATAGTAAAGGTTTTGAAGTAAATATAGTGGTTTTGTTTAGATTTTTCTATTTATTCATAAAAAAGCATATTTTATATACATTAATCCCTGTATATCATAAATGTAAGTGCAAATTTTTTTATCTCCATCTGTACACAAACTACCTCTGGATAAAGATGCAAAACATTTTTAGCACACTGCAAGGATCTCTCATGCCCCTCCCAGCCCTTACGTCCTGGTAGTAACTGCCATTCTGACTGCTGTCACCACACAGTTAGCCTGACTTTGAACTTCATACAAAAGGGATTAGACCACGTACAACAATGCCATTTTTATGTTGAGATTTATCCATGTTGTTATATGTTACAATTCATTTCTTTACATTTGTGTGTATTATTCCATTGTATGAATATTCTACAATATTCTATTCTTGTTTTGCCCTGAAAATAAGGGCATTTATTCTTCCTCACAACCAGAAAGAGAGAGGCAGGTCCATATCTGGGTTAGTACAGTGGCTTAGCGGTCACAGCAGGGGGTAGATATCGCTGTCTATTTTTCTCCCCATCACCTTCGGCATGTTGGCATCCATCTTGGGACTTCTGTCTCATTGTCCTAAGATGGCCTCCAGCACTTCCTACATAATTATATCTTTACTCAGTCTGCAACTTCGTGTTTTCATTGAGGGCGTGCTTTTTTGGATTGGTGCGTGTTTCTATATAGCTCTTATGTGTTGACCTTGGTTAGCTCTCTGTTCATTTAACTATCCCTTAATATCATTTATGAGTTTATAATGAAGGATACAACTCAGCAAGAGATGTATAGGGCAGGGTATGGCAAGGGCAGGTGGCATGTGCAAAGCTTCCACATCCTCTTAGGATGCACCATTCTTCCAGACCTGCTTGTGTTTGCCAGCCAGAGAAGTTCCTACTATTTTCTTTCTTTTTTTTTTTTTTTTTTTTTTTGAGGTAGGATCTCATTCTGTTGCTCAGGCTCAAGTGCAGTGGCATGATCACAGCTCACTGCAGCTTCAAACTCCTGGGCTCAAGCAGTTCTCCTGCCTCAGCCCTTGAAGTAGTCAGGATGATAGGCAGGCACCACCACACTTGGCTGATTTTTTAAAAAAATTTTTTGAGGCAGGGTCTTTCTGTGTTGCTCAGGCTGGTCTCAAACTCCTGGGCTCAAGTGATCTTCCCATCTGACTTCCAAGGATTATAGGCACGAGATACCACACCTGGCCCAATGTTGTATTCTTAATGACCTTTGAGTTAGCTCAAGTCTTGGGCAACTGTGAATAAAGCTGCTATGAGCATTCTAAATTTTTATTTGATGGACATAGCTATTCACTTCTCTTGAGTATATATTTAAGGGTAGAATTTCTGGATCCTCAAGTCTTAGTATTTTTAGAAGATACTGCCAAATATTTTTCTAAAGTAGTTGTATGAATTTATGTTCCCACCAGCAATGTAATAGAACTTAAATATGTGTTCTAAGCTATTTTATAGGTATCAATAGAGTTCCTTCAAAATATATAATGACTCCTGTCATTACAACCCAGGGAAGGGAGGGAATGAATTTTTCCCAGTGTCTATATCGCTCACATTTCCAGATTCTGGTCCCTTCTCCCTCTTCCAAGGCGTTGTCATATTACAGAGTAAGCTCCACAAAACAGGACTAGTGTCTGATTTATCACTGCCTTATTCAGGGCCAGGCATAACCTATGCATTCAGGCAGCATTTAAGTGGATCCTAAGGTAAGACCATGTTGTAGGATGACAAATATGGGAGCAAAGCATAGTGGAAACCATTTATTGACTTTTGACCTTTATAGAGATCAAAGCTCCCAGCCTTATCACTTGCTAGTTTCTAAGATGTCATTCATCCCACTGTCTTAACTGAGTTAGTTCTGTGTCAAGAACTGTTGGCCTACTGTTACTGCTGAATAAAATCAAGAAAGTTGGGTTGGTGACCACAGCTTTGCTTTGTGCCCTAACTAGGACAGGTTTGTGGAATATACTGACATTACAGGAGAGCCTACACTAGGGGCCCCTTGCAATAGGGTTGGGATTGGGCTCAGGGCAGGTCTGCATCGTGTAAAACAGCAATCAGGCAGAGAATGCTTTCCCAGACAGTTTCCAGTTTGACTTCCTTATCAAGGACAACTTCTTATTTCTTTTTGTGAAGAGGGTAATTGAAAGGGGGGCACTTGACCGGCACAAAACTCACAGAACATCAAGGCTTGTACGAAAGGTCTTTATTGGCAGGGGAAGCTGCAGAGCAGCATTAAGGAGGAGGGGGAGAGAGAGAGAGAAATGGGGGAAGAGAGGAGAGGAGAGAGAGAGAGAACAGGAGAGGAGAAGAGACACACATGGGGGGATGCGAGAGAAAAGAGAGAGAGCAAAAGACAAGGGCATCTGATATAGGCTCGGTTAGGGGAGGTGTCGGGATGGTAGAACAGCCAATAAGGTGTTACTGCTCTGGTGAGAAGAGCTGTAGGGGGCAGGCCATAAGTTTAAGCTTTTCAGTGGATAATCGGGATATAC
>CAUYON010121683.1:0-19211 GCA_963573935.1 Arctocebus calabarensis
GAATAAGGAGTTTTTGCTTAGTGAGTACAGAGTTTCTGTTTGTAGTGATGCAAAGGTTTCTAAAATAGATGGTGGTGGTGGTGGTAGTGGTGGTGGCGGCACAACAGTGTAAATAAACTTAATCACGTGTCCACTTAAAAATGGTTAAAGTGTAGGTGGTGCCTGTGGCTCAGTGGGCAGGGCACCGGCCCCATATACTGAGGGTGGCGGGTTCAAACCTGGCCCTGGCCACCTAAACCAGCAATGACAACTGCAAGAAAAGACAGACGGGCATTGTGGTAGGTGCCTGTGGTCCCAGCTACTCAGGAGGATGAGGCAAGGGAATCACTTAAGCCCAAGAGTTAGAGGTTGCTGTGAGCTGTGACACCACAGCACTCTACTGAGAGCAACAAAGTAAACTCTGTCTCAAAAAAAAAAAAAATGGTTGCAGTGGAAAATTTGTTTTACATGTGTTTTACTGCAATTAAAATTAAACAGGTAAATCCACAAATACATAAAGTTGATTGGCGATTGTCAGTCTGGGAAGAGGAGGAAATAGAGAATGACTTTGTACTGGGTACAAGTTTTCTTGGGGGATTATGAAATGTTTTGTAACAAGATGGAGGGCGTGGTTACACAGCATTGTGAAGGTAATTAATTTCATTGAATTGTATGCTTTAAAATGGCTAATTTTATGTTGTGTAAATTTCTCCTCAATTTTTAAAAAAAAAGAGGGGAAAAAACTTATAGAGAAATAAAATCTATGACATGCTGCCAAATAGGTACTCAGAGGAAAATATATAGCTTTTATGACACATTCATTAGAATATAAGGAAGTCTTTTTTTTTTTTTTTTTTTTTTGAAGCAGAGTCTCACTCTGTCACACTGGATAGAGTAACACGTTATCATAGCTCACAGCAACCTAAAACTCTTGGACTCAAGCAATCCTCTTGCCCCACCTCCTGGGTAGCTGGGACTACAGAAGCCAAACACAACACCCGGCTAATCTCAAACTCCTGACCTCAAGTGATCTACCTGCCTTGGCTTACCAGATTACTAGGATTACAGGTGTGAGTCATTGAGCCCTGTCTTAGAATATAAGGAAGTCATAAGATAAATGAACAAAACTTCCAACTCAAAAAGGCAGAAAAGTATTAGAAGAAAGTGTGCTAGACCCAGCATTAGCAGGGGGTGATAGATGAGGCACCTGCTAGGAGGTGGGTTGAACCTCTAGAACGGCGCTGTCCAACATGGTGCCACATGTGCCATTTAAATCTAAATTAATTAAAAGTAAATAAAACTTAAAATTCCATTTCTCAGTTGCACTAGCTATATGTCAGATGTGCCTGGTGGTTACCATATTGGACAACACAGAATCGGGGGATAATGGGCAAAAAACTAGCAAACAGGGTAGCGCCTGTGGCTCATTGAGTAGGGCACCGGCCCCATATACTGAAGGTGGTGGGTTCAAACCCAGCCTTAGATGAACTGCAAAAACAGAAAAAATAGCCGGGCGTTGTGACGGGTGCCTGTAGTCCCAGCTACTCGGGAGGCTGAAGCAAGAGAATCGCCTAAGCCCAGGAGTTGGAGGTTGCTGTGAGCTGAATGATGCCACGGCACTCTACCAAGGGAGATAAAGTGAGCCTCTGTCTCTACAAAAAAAAAAAAAAAAAAAAAACTAGCAAACAAATAGACATGTAAGTTTCCAAGAGCAATGACAACTGTGAAGAAAATCCAGCAGGGCAGGAAGCTTGGCTGTAGGTGGGGAGTGAGAGATGGAGACAGGCAGGGAAAGCTGGCAGTAGCCAGACCTTGCTGGGCCTTCTGGACATCACCTCGTGTGGTCCCATCCCCCCCCCCGCCCTTCAGCTGGCAAGGACACCCCCACACTGTCCCCTCTCTGTGCAGACCCTCTGGTTTAGGGCATCTGGGGGCTGGACTTTGCATTTAGAGTCAAAAGACTTGGGTTCCAGGCCTTGTGGTGTCTGTGTCCTACACTAACACCGTTATCACACCACAGGAGGCCATGTGGTTGGATCCTCCTGCAGGATTACAGGTCAGAGTCTAAATGGGTTGCAGGGCCATGTTCCTTCTAGGCTCTTGGGGAGAATCCATCTCCTTGCCTCTCCAAGGTCTAGAGGCTGCCTACATGCCATGGCTTGTGACCCTGCACCACCCTGACCTCTGCTTCCACAGTCACATCTCTAACTGAGCTTTGTCCCTCTTTCTTATGAAGACTCATGTGATTAGGTTGGGCCCAGGTAGATAATATGTGATCATCTCCCCATCTCAAGATCCTTAACTTAATCGCATCTGAAAAGTTCCTTTTGGCTAGGTCGTGGGCATACTTAGGGGCCATTATTCTGCCTTCTACCACTTGGCCTCAGCTACAGCCCTGCTCTGACCTGGCCCAGCCCCTCCAGTGGCCCTCCCCTTATCCTCACTTGCTTTACTCCAGCCACGTGGACTCCTTGCTGATCCTTAGCATGGTGGGCGCAGGTCAGACCAAGCCGTGGACTCCTTCAGCAGGCTGGTGGGGTCCAAGTCTTAGGAACTGGCTCACCTCCCCTCTGTTCTATGGTAAATGGAAAAGTTGAGGCCCAGAAAAGTGAAAAGACTTGCCTAAGTTTAGGACTAGTATTTCCAGGATGGAAGACCCTGGGAATCAGCCAGTCCAACTGGCCCTGTTTTATAGCAATTCTACCTCACTGTTATCCCCTTGGGGGCCGGGGCCTGGCCCTGCCCACTTAGCCCTGAAGATGTGCCCTGACTCTCTGAGAACTCTGTTCCGGGCCATCATTGCTTCATCTTTGGGCTGGTTGGCCTCTTTGGTGTCTGTACCCCCAGCACCTAGCCCAGAGGTCACACTCTGTAGACATTGGTCGGGGACAGAGCAGATTTTTACAGAGGGTTTATATTTGATGTAAAGATTCTTCTGCTAAAAATAAAAAAGAAAGAAAAAAAAGAAAGAAAAGAGTTGGACAGTATTGTCCTCCACCTGGGTGAGATGGACCTGACCCTGGGTCCTACTCTTTAGAAGGCCTCTCTGGCTCTTTAAAAGGCCATTCTTC
This sequence comes from Arctocebus calabarensis, assembly GCA_963573935.1. Classification (NCBI taxonomy): domain Eukaryota; kingdom Metazoa; phylum Chordata; class Mammalia; order Primates; family Lorisidae; genus Arctocebus; species Arctocebus calabarensis. Next base: position 3,051 of record CAUYON010121683.1, read on the forward strand.
TTCATAAGACAAGGAGCATTCAGGAGCCCAAGGGACATGCCCACTAGGAGCCTGCATCCCCCTATAGACCACCTTGGATGCTGAGGACCCCAGGATTCCCTGCCCAAATGACCCCAAGCCTGCTTCCAGGGCTGGCACGGGATCCTCCCCAGGGAGACAGACGCTGCCGGGGGGGCCATCTCAGAGCTGCAGGGGTGGCTGTTTGGGGGCACATGGACAGAACCTGGATATGGGTTGGGGTGCTCTCACGTGTGCAGCTCCTCGTAGTGAGGGAGGCGGTCAGAGATGGAAAGAGAACGAAGGGTGGGAAGCTCCCCCACCCCCACATTCCACTGTGGAATTCAGAAGAGACAGAGACCTCCTGAGTTCAAACCTGGCTTTCCAGGCTATTACGAGATACAGTTGTCAAGCTAGGAGAGCAGCACGTATTTTGTCTGTCCCACGGTGGGCTAGCTTGAGTTGTAACTTTTATTTAATACACGTATGAGGAGTGCGGGGGCCTCCACTTGTACTGTTGTCCTCAGCCCCACAGCATTAAGACCAGACTTGCTAGCATCAGAGAGCCTTCCAGCCCTGAGGTCTGAGCCTCCCAGCGCCCTGTCCCCTCCAGTCCAGCTGACCAGCTGACTCTTCTCTGTCTTCTCTCCCCAGGGTAGCTGCCGCCCGGGAGAGGCCACCCGGGCGCCCTGTTAGGGCGACGGCCCCTGCCCTTCGGGCCGGGAACATGAAAGGCCTCGGTGACAGCCGCCCCCGCCACCTCTCCGACAGCCTAGACCCACCCCATGAGCCCCTGTTTGCAGGGCCTGACCGCAATCCCTACCTGCTATCGCCTACAGAGGCCTTTGCCCGTGAGGCCCGCTTCCCTGGGCAGAACACTCTGCCGGGGGACGGTCTCTTTCCTCTCAATAATCAGCTACCACCACCCAGCAGCACCTTCCCCCGCATCCATTACAACTCCCACTTTGAGGTGCCAGAGGAGAGCCCCTTCCCTAGCCATGCCCAGGCCACCAAGATCAACCGGCTGCCCGCCAACCTTCTGGACCAGTTTGAGAAGCAGCTGCCTATCCACCGTGATGGCTTCAGCACCCTCCAGTTCCCCCGGGGCGAAGCCAAGGCCCGTGGTGAGAGCCCAGGCCGCATCCGCCACCTTGTCCACTCAGTCCAGCGTCTCTTCTTCACCAAGGCACCCTCACTGGAGGGCACAGCGGGCAAGGTCGGTGGCAATGGCAGCAAGAAAGGTGGCCTGGAGGACGGCAAGGGCCGGAGGGGCAAAAGCAAAGAGCGGGCCAAAGCTGGGGAGCCCAAACGGCGCAGCCGTTCCAATATTTCAGGCTGGTGGAGCTCTGATGACAACTTGGACGGAGAGGGTGGCACCTTCCGCAGCAGCGGCCCGGCCTCCGGGCTGATGACACTAGGCCGCCAGGCAGAACGCAGCCAGCCACGCTACTTCATGCACGCCTACAACACCATCAGCGGGCATATGCTCAAAGCCACCAAGAACAACACTACCGAACTGACGGCCCCTCCACCCCCGCCTGCACCCCCCGCCACCTGCCCCAGCCTTGGGGTGGGCACTGACACCAACTACGTCAAGCGAGGCTCTTGGTCCACTCTGACCCTCAGCCATGCCCACGAGGTCTGTCAGAAGACCTCAGCCACCTTGGATAAGAGCCTGCTGAAGTCCAAATCCTGCCACCAGGGTCTAGCCTACCATTACCTGCAGGTGAGTCTCTGCCAGGGTCAGGGGTGCAGTGAGAGATGTGGGGGTGGCTCCAGTTTTGAAGCCCAGCCATACCACAGATTCACTTGGGGGCTTCTGTTACTCAGCTATGAAATGGGCGGCATTTCCCCTGGCTGTGCTCTCAGCAGATATTGATCAGGGCCCTTCTGAGTCCAGCCCTGAGTAGGCACTAAAGCGTGTTCCTGCCCTTCCAAAGACAAATCTAGAAGCTGTGCTATCCCACTCCCCTCAAAGGACCAAGTGCATGGCATCCTAATTGCCAGCTTCCTGCCGGCACCCCATCAGACTGGTGGCTCCTTAAGGACATGGACCACATCTGATACAGCCATGTGTCCAAAGGCCTAGAACAGTGTCTGGCATGGAGGAAGTGCTCGGGAAATGTGAGGGTCGTGGTGGTAGATGGACAGATGGACAATGAAGTGAACTGAGCTAGAATTAAATAAGACAGTCCCAATCAGGAGAAGGCGGAGCATAACCGGGATCAGCACAGAGGGCTGCAGGAGCCACAGAGGCCCTGACTCAGCTCGGGGGGACAGGTTCCTTCTTGCAAATGTTAGCACTGATGGAGGCATGCACTATGCACCATGGTCACATGGCTTGAAGGCAGCACAAGGCTAAGACATCACTGTGGCTGCACATCCTGAAGGGGTCTCATGGGCAGGGCACATGGCTGTGAATTGAATGGCTCCTAGGTGCAGAGCTGAGCTGTAGGTAGAATCAGAGGAAGCAGAGTTCAGATGGAAGGGGCTGCTCCTGCAGGTAGCGAGTGCCTCACTCCAGGGCCAGGTAATTGCAGGCCTGGCCAGCCTTTGGCAACCCTCATTAGAAGCATTTTGAACCAGATGAACTTCCAAGTCTGACAAAGCCCTGAGTTCCTATAATTCTGTGTAAAATTCCAGAGGCTAGGGAGAGAAAGGCTTTGTCAATAGGAGGAAATTGAAGTCTAGAAAGTATTTTCTATATCGAGGGCTTTTATGGCTCTCAGTTTGCTTCCTTAGTTTAGAAACATTAGGGAGGGTAATTTGTGACCTGGCTCCATCTCAAAATGGTACAGTTTGGTCTAATCATGTAAAAATGCCTCAGAAATACCATGAGAGTGGCCTGGGGTTTGTGCTAACCTGCTTGGGTGACAGGAGGTGAGTGGACGTGGTCAGCAACAGGTTTTGAACAGGGATATGTAAGGCCACCTTCCCAAGGTACAGTTGGGGGTGAGGATAGATGAGCAAGTGCTTTGGGAGGAAGAATGCACAGCCCTGGAGACTGATGGGCCGGTCAGGTGAAGGGGTGGTTCTTAGAAGGCTGAGAGAGGTTGGGGGGGACTCTGGACAGGACTCTCTCTCTACACAAGGCTGGCTGCTGACACTGGGGACATGGAGAAGGGTGCCTGTGCGGGCGTGATCAGGGAATGGAGAGTGTGCACGCGATGTACGCTGAAACATGGGGGCCCAGGCATTTGTGGAGAAGCGTGCAGCCCTGGGGTGCATGTGCTCTGTGCGTTGAGGTGGTGACACCAAGAGGTGGGTGTATGTTGTTGGTCCGCTGCTGGTGCATATTAGGAGGGTGTGTGGCAGTGAGGTGATGTGCTCTGTGTGCATGCGATGGAGTAGCTGCTGGTGTGTGTCCTTGGTGAGGTATCACACTGGGGGTACCTACAAAGGGGTGTGGAAGGGGAGAGTGCATGCTCTATAGTGTTGAGATGTGTGTACCTGCTTGGGGGGGGTTGTCTCTGTAAGTGCTGAGGCATCCTGACTCTTCACAGTGCTGTCCACTGTGTCACTTAACATGAGGGGGAAAGGGGCTGAGGACTGCAGAACATGCCCTGCCCTGCAGCAGCCAGCAGAGCCTGGCCTCAAAAGGGCAGAGGAGGTCCCCTTGATTAGTTACCGCCTCATAACCACTGGGGACTGCGGACAAAGGGCTCGTGTGGGAAAACTGACCCCTTTTTCCAGCTCACTATATGGCTACCTACCTGCATGCCCCTCTGTTTTCTGTACCTCAGTTTTCCCACCTGTGGGACAAAGAATGTTGATTGACTCTGGGACCCACCACAATGTTGATGTGCCAGGGTCCTTTGACTCATCCTAGCATAAAGTGCTGGTTCTGAGTTTGGGTCCCTCTCTCTGCAAGTAAATTCCCTCCCTCAGGCCTGGTGTTCTCATCTGTGCAGAGGGACCCATAAGTTATTCCCCGAGACAGCACAAGTGAAGTTATAGGAACACCATGGGGCTCGGTGGTAAAGGTGGTTGCAGTGGAGGCCACTGTGACCACAGGGCCAGGGGCAAAAACAGCCTGGGATCCAGTGAGAAATTTGAGGCTAGATAAAGGCAGGGACTTGCTTAAGGTCAACTCAGTGAGGCTGTGGCAAACCAGGCTCTGGAACCCTGGTAACCCTCCCAGCCCAGGGCAGGAAACCAGGCACATAAGGCCGAACTCTCCAAGCTAGTAAGAGAGAAAGCTTCAGGATCCAGAGATGGGGGCCCTCGTCCTCGGTGCATCTTCCAGGTGGCCCGGCTCAGTCCTCTCTCCATCCCCAGGTGCCTGGCGGCGGCGGCGAATGGAGCACCGCACTGCTGTCCCCGCGCGAAACGGACTCCTCGGCCGAGGGCCCGATCCCCTGCCGGCGCATGCGCAGTGGCAGCTATATCAAGGCCATGGGCGATGAGGACAGCGATGAATCCGCCGGCAGCCCCAAGCCTTCCCCCAAGACCGCCGCGCGGCGTCAGAGCTACCTGAGGGCTACGCAGCAGTCACTAGGAGAACAAAGCAATCCACGCAGGTGAGGGCGCGGCCCTGTCCCTAGGGCCCCGCCCACTGTCAAGCCCCTCCCACCTGTGAGTCCTGCCCCCTGGGGACCACGCCCTTAAGTGAGCCCCGCCCCCAGGATGCCCACTATCCCTGGGAGTCCCGCCCTTCACATTAGCCCCGCCCACCGTGAGCCCTCACCTGGGAAAGCCTCTTCAGTAATCACCAGCCCCGCTCACAGACAAGTTTTGCCCCCAGGTGAGTCTCCAATGGGATGTCCATCCCTGGGAGCCTTGCCTTCCTCCCATTTGGCTGCCCGTGGAGAGCCAAACCCACAGATGAATCCTGCTCCTCAGTCTCAGATATAGGTGAACTCTCCCTGCCCTTAATGAGAACCACTCTGGAGTAATGATCCAGGTAAACCCTACCACAGGAGCCACATCTCCTGGTAAATTCTATCCCACAGGGGAGCTATCTCAGGAGGCTTTCTTCTTCAGGTTAGGAGAACCCTGCCCTGAGGAAGCCCATCCTTTATATCAACATTTCCCAGAGTGCCCTCTGCCCTTGCCCTTGTAGCCTATGAGCTCCAAGTTTGGGGAAGGGGGTGAGTCCAATGAGAAGAGGGTGAGAAGCCAAAGAGAGATACACAGGCTTTACGTATCCCAACACCCTTGCCTGGAATTTCACCATTTGAGTCCTATCTTGTTGCTTTAAGACTTAGAAGAGAGAGGAAACAAGCTTATTCCTTGCTCTTCAAGTATTGGGGCATGAGCCAAGGCTTTCATGGAGGAGGTAGCCTGGGAAGATGGACAGAGGAAAGAGAAAAGGTCAGGTGACAGTAGAAGTAAGGCAGGAATGGGACCATTACTCTGAGAACAGCCACTGGCTGGGCAGAAGGCGGAGAATGATCCCCAAGTTGGAATTGGACCACCACCAGCGGGTCCCAGGTCTGTTCCTCTCTGAGCCTCAGTTTTCCCATCTTCAAGTGATGGGGCTGGATGATCTCTAAGACCTCTTCTAGTCCCGAGACTATATTTCTGTGAATGACCAGTGGTTAGTAAGGTGGGCGAAGTGAGTAGCACTGGGGCTCAGGCCTGGAAGGAGAGGGAAGCTAACAAAAGTGGCTGCTTTCTGTTAGGACCTGCCTGGCTGGCCCCTGTGCCTGACCCAGAGCACTGTAATCTGCATCACTGAGTCCTCCCACAGCCCCAGCAGAACACACCCCATCTTAGAGGTAAGGAAACTGAGACTTAAGCACAGCATGGTGACTTGCCCAGGGAAGCAGAGAAAGGTGGTTTCCAATCCAAGCCGATCTGTATTAGGGAATTGAGCTGTTGCATACTTGGACTTTATCCCCATAACAGGGGCTGGGAGAGGCCTAGGGTCAGGTAGATGTGAGAAAGATGGAAGAGCTGGGGCCATTGGATAAGTGGTGAGTCTTTGGGAGCCTGGTAGAAGCCACTTGGACATCTCAAGGGGACTGATGTCCTTTGGCAGCCCTAACCTAAGGTCAAGGCAATGGACCTTGACCCACCTCCTCTGTCCAAACACTAGAAATGTCCCAAACTTGTCCGGAGATAGGAAGGAGGCTGTAGAATTGGGTTGGGCAGGGCCATCCCCTGGCTTAAAATGGTCAAATGCAAGCTTGTGCTGCCATCTTGTGGCTATAGTTGGCATAACAGGTGAGGGCCACCTATGCATCACAGATGGTCAAGTCCTCTAAAAGCTGGAGCTGTCTCCTTGCTCACTGCCCCCCACACTGCCCAGCTGGCAGTGACTTCCATTTCTCCATAGATGACCTTGGCCAGTCTTTTACTCTCCCAGCCTCAGTTTCCCAGGCTGAACAATAGATAGGCTAAGCCCCGTCTGCTCCTCACCCCCACCAGGAGTCTGGACCGCCTGGATTCAGTGGACATGCTGCTGCCCTCCAAGTGTCCCAGCTGGGAAGAGGACTACACCCCTGTCAGTGACAGCCTCAATGACTCCAGCTGCATCAGCCAGGTGAGGGTGGCAGGCAGGCTGGAAGGTCAATGGGTTTGGGAGAGCCCTGCCTCCCACCCAGGAGAACAGATGCCCAGACCCACCCCTGCCAAGTGGTACCAAGATGTCTCCTCTGTGCTTCAATTTGATCTTTGTTCTTGAAGCTACCTGTGTGTGTCTGTCTGCTCCACCAACCATCCTGTAGCTGCGAGGGCATAGTCATGAGCCTGACCTCCCCAAGGGAGGCCCACAGCACCACTAGAAACCCAGGATTCCAGCAGGGTTGTGGGCCTTGGCACCTCTCTTTGGGTTCAGAGCCATGAAGATAGAGAACTGGAGACCTGGGTTCAAGTCCTAGTCCTGTCACTGATGTTATGAACCCAAGATTAGTCACCCCTCTCCCTGAGCCTCAGTTTCCTGATCTACCACAGGTGGATTATTATAGAATAAATAAAAAATTAAATGATAATAAATTAAATGTGACCAGCAAAGAGCAGCTGCCTTTATGGTCCCCATCATCTTGTTGTATCCCCTCAGGCAAGTTACTTCTCTACTCTGAACCTCTGTGTCCACCTGCCTGGTAAGAAGTTGGCCCCCAGGCCACAGCCAGCTCTGCTTGTACCAGGGAGGATAATTTGCATGCTGCTCACTAAACCAGCAGCTACTTGAACCCTCACAGCCACCTCCAGAGGTGACTTTATTATCCATATCCCCACTTCACAGATGAGGAAACTGACACTCAAAGAGATGAGGCCACACAGCTTGGCAAAGGCAAAGCTAAGCAGGGATCTGCTGCAGTCCAGACCTGGAGCTCAGCCCCCTCCATGTGCACTGTACTTTGGGGTTTGCCAAGGGAGAACCATCCAGGGCTTGAGGGCTCCCTGCATGCTGCAGATGGGGAAATGAGGCCTTGAAAGGGTACACACCGCTGGCAGCAGCACAGGTAGGCAGTGGGGCAGCCAGGTGCAGGCCCAGCTTCCTTTCTGGGCAGGAACAGGCCTTGACCACACTGTGCGCAGGTCCATGACCAGAGCTAGGTAAGTGTGGCAGGCAGGCTGGAAGGTCAGTGGGAGCCAGGGTCCAGTGCTCCAGACACCTAGGAGTCTGACCTCAGATGTGGGGAGGAGTAGAGCAACCCATCTCAAGGGACCCTCCACCCTTGACACCCTCTTCAAGGCCCCAGCAAGTCTCACTTGAGCGTCTGTCCTGACCACCTCCAGTCTATACTCAGCAGCCAGAGAGAGCTTTGTTAAAGGTGCTGTAAATCATGTAATCCCAGCACTTTGGGAGGCCAATGCAGGAAGATTGCTTGGGTACAGGAGTTGGAGACCACAGTGAGCTATGATGATGCCACTGCACTCAGCCTGGGCAACAGAGCACGACACTGTCTCATAAACAAAACAGAACACGAAGAGTAGTCAGATAATACCACACCCCTGCTCCAAACCCTTCCATGGCTCTCGCATCACTCCATAGGAAAGCCAGAGTCCTCTACTAGGACCTGTGAAACCCTGTGGGCCTCTCACCCTGCCCCAGCCACACAGGCCTTTCTGCTGCCCACATGATTCCTGCCCCAGGCTCTCTGCCTTTGCTGTTCCCTCTACTGGGAGCTCTTCTCAAGTCTTTGCACAGCTGCCTCCTCCTCGTGTTTCAGGTGTTGGCTCTAATGTCACCTTCTCAGAGAAGCCTTCCCTGGTCACTGTGTTTAAAGTAGCCCTTGCAGGCACTGTTCCCTTACTCTGCTTAATTTATCACTGGAAGCAGAATATCTTGCTTATTTACTTACTGTCTGTCTCCTTCTTAAGACTGGGATCTCACTGCAGGCTGGGACCCTGCTGTCTTTTCCCTGCAATGCCCCAACACCTGGCACAGTGCCTGGCATGGGGCAGATGTTCAGTAGGTATTTGCTGAGTGGACAGTCTTACCCATCCCTCCATGTTCTCTTGTCTCTCAATCTTCCTGGCCATTTGCATCTGTCTCCCTATGTTCTCTCTTTGTCTATCTCCCCTTACTTGCATTCTTCTCCAGTTCTCTCCAGTGTGTCTCCATCCCCACGTTTCTCTTTGTGTCTGTCTCTCTCTAACACACCCATATCCAACCCCCTGGCTGGCCCTGGCAGCTGGATCACCTCTGCTTTTTGGCTACACAGCAAGGTTTATGGAGTCATCAAGGCTGGGGACCCCAACAGGCGTCAACACCTGCTACCTAGCCCCAGTTCTCTGCTAGTCCAAGGTCCTCTGACCACCTCCCCAAACCTCTCACAGAGGTTTGAGTAACCCAAGCCACATATGTGGCCCCAGAGTCAGAGATATCCCTGCCTGGAGAAGGGAGGGCCCTGGGCTCTATCCACAATCTATTTCCCAGTGGGCTGGCTGCTCAGGTGTCAGACAGCAGGCAGAGCATCCAAGGCCCCAGGGGCAAGACCAAGAGAAGGACTTATAAATGGCAGAGAAGTCCTCAGTCTAGCCCCAGAAGGAATGAACCTCCCATCCTAGGAGGAAGCCAAGTGAGAGCTCCCAACAACTGGATCCCCGCCAATCTCAGAAGGAAGTAAGACCAGCCAGCTTCAAGTTCTTTTCTTTTCTTTTTTCTTTTTTTCTCAAGTAAATGACATTAAAAAAAAATAGTTCAAGTTCTCTTGCAGCTAAGCCCAAAACCGCACCCCAGCCCCAGCCCTGGGCCTCCTATAACCCTTACCCTCTCTTTCCTACAGATTTTTGGACAGGCATCCCTGATCCCCCAGTTGTTTGGCCATGAGCAGCAGGTCAGTATGTTTCCTTCTCTTGCACCCCAGTCCCAGAGCCCAGGGCTGGGCTTAGGTTGCGGCCTGAGTGGCCCCATCACCCAGCTGGGGTGGGAACAAGCACAGCCATCACCAGGAAAGCCACCTCCAAGGCAGTGGAGTTGAGGCTCAAATTGGTGTCCTGACGCCTCCAAGTCTCTGCCCCTTCACCTCACTTCTCTTTGCTTCCGTTTCCTCTTCTCAAAAAGGGGGAAGAGGGCAGTGCCTATGGCTCATCGAGTAGGGTGCCAGCCCCATATACTGAAGGTGACAGGTTCAAACCCAGCCTCAGCCTAACTGCAAAACAGAAAAATAGCCAGGCATCGTGGCAGAGGCCTATAGTTCCAGCTACTCGGGAGGCTGAGGCAAAAGAATTGCCTAAGCCCAGGAGTTGGAAGTTGCTGTGAGCTGTGTAACGCCATGGCCCTCTACCAAGGGTGATAAAGTGAGAGTTTATCTCTACAAAAAAAAAAAAAAGGGGGGGGGAAGAATGAACTAGCTATGGTGGGGCAAGAAATAACCCCAGGATAATGAGAGGCATTCTCTGAAAATCTAGCTCCCTCTTCTCCTCCCACAAAGCCTGAGTCAGGCTTAGGGTGACTTGTTTTATTGGGACAGGTTGGGGCTGGAGGTTAGTGGTATTAGCTTCTATTTCTGAGCTTGTGGGTCTCCAGCTTTTCTCCCTTTTGGTTCACTTGTGGGACCGTCTGACCACCCTCTCATACGTACCATCCCACCCCTGGGAGTGGCCATCTCTTCCCTTGCAGGACCCAGCCCCAAGATTAGAAAACAAGGCAGAAAATGTGCTCCATGCTCAACCCCTCTTTACAACCAGGATGGACAAGGGACTTGTGCAAGGCCACCTATCCTAGAGGGGCAAACTAGGACAGACCCACATCTTGTGATTCCAACATGGATGCCTTATGTGTCCCTCTCACCCAAGCCTTAGGAACATTGTGCTCCTCTTGAACACATTATTCAAGAGCGTCTTTAGGGAGCCCACTTTGGGCCAGGTGACCTCTTCCTCCCCCAATTTCAGAAGGCACGTGGTAAGGATGTGATGTGTTAATATGCAAGGCACCCAGGGCAGTGTCCTCAGTGATACACACAGCAGCAGCACTGGCCAGTTGCCCTTTCCGCAGAGCTTGGGAACAGCTTAACCAACATTTGTAAATTCCATGTTGCTGCCAGGCTGGACACACACTCCTGGAGGCTATTCCTAGCAAACGATAGGAATTATCTCATTTAATCTTGGCAACAGCTCTAGGAATTGGGACTATAAATCGCTTCATTTTATGGATGGAGAAACAGAGGCGCAGAGTGATTAAATGACTTGCCCACATTCTTCTTGCATGGAAATGATGGACCCAGGAGGGAATTTCTCGGCCATCTAGTTCTGGAGCTGGGCATTTTACTGCCCGTCCCCAAAGCAAAACCTCATTGCCATTGACAGTCGTAAAGATCTCTCCATATACTTCAGGTTGTGGCTTTGGAGGATAAACACCTATCTCTTTAATGCTCAGTGAATTTTGGGCTTGCCACATAGCCTGTATTTTAATTTGTTAGTGCTTATTTATTATCCAGCAGAACTTTCTGCAATGATAGAAATGTTCTATAATCCATGCTATTCAGTAAGGGAGCCACTAGCTAATAGTGGCTCTTGAACAAGTGAAATATGGTTAGTCTGACTACAGAAGTTTATTTAATTTTAATTACTTTCAACCTAAATAACCACATGGCTAGTGGTTGCCATATTGGACAGTGCAGATACAGACTTTTCCATATATCTTGCAAATTGGATGACACCACCACCACCTATTTGTTTGGCCTGCAGACGAGGGCACATTTCATGCGAGTGAAGAGAAAGTGACCCAGAGAGGATAGTGATGGCCTGGGATCACACAATAGTGACACAGAGCTGGCCCCAGGCCCAGGTCCATCTTTTTCTTTAGATGGTGCTCGGTCAATGTGTGCCCCTCCTCTCCTAGCCAGGCCCCCCTCTGGGCCTCCGACTTGTGTCCATCTTTGACTGGCTGCCCCCCAGCTTATACTCTGTGGTCCTCAGTCACCAACATGGCCCGAGACATGAGTCAGACAGCCCTTTCAGAACTCTCAGAGAGCATGTAGATGGTGAGACCCTTCTATGCTCACACCCCCAGCTTCAGAATTGCAGGGTTCTAGACAGTCATCTCTAGAGGGACACTTAGGAACCATCTAGATGAAGCTCAATTAGATGCAAGATGGTAAATGGTATACACGCTACCTTACCATTCTCCATATTGCCATTGGCAGACATCACTAATCAATCCTCAATGCCACTACCCTCACTCCAGTCTTACCGTCTCTATCCAGACTGTCATACAGCTTCATTTCCAGTCTCTGCCAGACCCTATCCCCAACATCCATTCTGTACACCAGGGCTAGATAATCCTTCTTTAAATACACATTTGGAATGTTGCTTCTGCCTTGTCCTCACTTGGTAACCCTGGCAAGTATCTTTTTCTCATTAGCCTTCAGTTTCTTTGCTTGTGAAATGAGGGGATTGGACCATAAGATAGTAAATATCTAAATACCTATTGTCACCCCCATTCCAACATTTAGGACAGATTTTACTAATTGATTATAGACTACTTTCCTCTGAATTCAGATGTAACCTTAAAATCTACTATCAATCAATCAGTATGGACATACATATATAATCTAGTTAATATCCTGCACTATTCCAACTTTCTCTTCATGGCAGAGGTGGGAAAATTGAGGCCCAGAGAGATGAGTGGGATGGTTTCTTTCTTAAGGATTCCGTCTACCCATCTACATGCTGAGTGAGATGGGAGGTGATGTGGGCTGAGGTGAGACCCCAAAGACTGTCCAGCCCTGCAGTGTAGCCTACCACCAAGCACCCCTTTCTCCAGGGTGGGCAAAACTGGCCCCTGTCACCTGCCTTTGCCTGTCAGGTACGGGAGGCAGATCTGAGTGACCAGTACGAGGCAGCCTGCGAGTCGGCCTGCAGCGAAGCGGAGTCCACAGCAGCCGAGGCGCTTGACTTGCCGCTGCCCAGCTACTTCCGCTCCCGCAGCCACAGCTACCTGCGCGCCATCCAGGCAGGTTGCTCGCAGGAAGAGGACAGTGTTTCCCTGCAGTCCCTCTCCCCACCACCCAGCACTGGCAGCCTCAGCAACAGCCGCACGCTTCCAAGTGAGTATTGTGACGGGAGAGGGGACCCTAGGGACCATGCCTAGTGGGCCAACTGCAGTGATGGGTAGGAGCAAAACCAGGAGGTCTTGGGGCTGAACTTCTGAGCACTTGCTGAACTGGAGCACAAGTGGGGGTCACAGAGGCAGATGCCACCCTGGTGGGGGAGGGAGGTGTTGGAAGGGGCTGGGGCTTGGTTGCTCCCTGGCTTAGAGCAGCCACCTGCCCATAAGCAGGGTTTACTGAAGCCCCACCTATCCGTTGGGACTATTTGGGGTAGGCAAACATTTAGGGGAGGGAGGAACCTTCAGGGAAGCGGATCCAGTGACAGGGTGGGATCTGCAGTGAGCTTTCTCCGAGGGATACACTTGGCAGTTTCTCTCGTATTCCCAATCAGGGGCTATCTTCTGGATTCTTGTTCTAAGTCATCTGATGATAACCCACGTGTGGTCAGAAAATAAAAGGGGACTCTGTGTTACTGAGCAAGCCATAAAATAATAGAAAATCAAGACCAAGACAAAACAGCACAATTTTTGATTTAGTAGAGAGTGTTTTGAGCTTACTCTGGCTAGCTAGTTCTCCTTCCTGAGCCTAAGTTTCCCCATTTATAAATTGAGGGGCTAAGCCAGAGTCTAGAGAGCTCTTGGGGAAATGAAATAAGCTGTGCATGGGATATGTTGAGGCTTGGCCTTGCACATGGCTGGAGCTTGACCAGTGGAGGCTGTTATTACTGGTTCTCAGATCTGACTGTGAGTTTCCTGACAACCAAAAGCAACTGGGGTTGCATTGTGTAGTAAGAGAGAAAACCACTTCAAGTCCTTAACTGGTGCTTGATGTACATAAATGAACTTGAATCTCATAGATATTCTTTTTTCTTTTTTTTTTTTTTGAGACAGAATCTCACTCCCTTGACCTGGGTAGAGTGACGTGGCATCCTCATAGCTCACAGCAACCATAAACTCTTGGGCTCAGGAGATCTCAGCTTCTGAGCAGTGGAGCCTATAGGTATGCGCCACCACACCCAGCTAGTTTTTCTATTTTTAGTAGAGATAGAGGTCTCACTCTTGCTTAGGCTGGTCTCTAACTCCTGAGCTCAGGCAATCCATTCACCTCAACCTCCCAGAGTGCTGAGATAACAGGAATGAGCCACCATGCCCAGCAAACCATAGATATTCTTTACACAGGTAACCAATTTACTGATTGAATGAACTGGTGTTTGCAGGGGGCAAAGCCAGAAACAGATATCTCCCTTTTGCCTTTCACACTCTGTCTAGTTCCTTGCCCTGCCCCTAGGTGATATCTGGGGTAAAATGCTAGGCTTTTCCTCTCACTTTTAGTATTTAAAGGATAGTCTTATTTTCAGATATTAAGAGTCCAGTGTGGGCCGGGCACAATGGCTCATGCCTATAATCCCAGCACTCTGGGAGGCTGAGGCAGGAGGATCACGTGAGCTCAGGAGTTTGAAACCAGCCTGAGGAAGAGAAAGGCCCCATCTCTACTAAAAATAGAAAAAATTAGCTGGGTGTTGTGGCAGGAGCCTGTAGTCCTAGCTACTCAGGAGGCTGAGGCACAAGGATTGCTTGAACCCAAGAGTTTGAGATTGCTGTGAGCTGGGCTTATGCTATGGCCTAACCTAGGCAACAGGGTGAGACTCTTGTCTGAAAAAAAAAGAGTCCATTGTGGTCTAATTTCAAAATTTCAGTGTTATCCAGCTCAAATCTCATACACCTGCAGCTGGGCTTGAGCTGAGCTGTGCAGGCCCCAGTGGTGAGTGGGATGTCATGGTCAATGCCTTCTCTGTTCCTTGCTCACAAGTGGCTGTTTCTGGTTCCTCCAGGTGGGAAGGTGGCTAGGGAGGTGTTGTCTGGCATCAGGACTCCTGATGGGGGGAGTGGGGAACATTCAGGGAAGCTTCTGACTCCCTGCCCCACTGCGGGGCCTCCTGGTGCCTCCTTTCCTGGCATGGGCTGGCCTTGTTCACCCACTTATTCTCCCTTTTCCATCTGATGAGCTCCACACTCAGCCTCTTCTTGCTGGGGACGTTGGTCCTGCTAGCCAGGCATCTTGGGTAGAATCCTCTGAAGACAACTCCAGCCCCACTTGCTCCCTCAGTGACCCTTTAGCCCTGTGCTTCTCAACCTTCCTAATGCTGCAGCCCTTTAATACAGTTCCTGTGGGTCGTGACCGACAGGTTGAGAACCGCTGTGCCCATTTGTAAACAAGTGTCTTTGCTTGTATAACCCTGAAAATAAGGACTGGTCTGCTACAGCCTTCCTTCCAGACCTGCTATTACAGGTAGCCCTGCCAGCCTGTCCACTTCAGAGGCCTCTGAACAAGGTTCTATGGCCTCCACATTTGGGGGAGAGCCCTGCCAGGTTCTCCCAGGTACTCTGCTACAGTCCCATAGGAGCCTTGGGTAAAAATTCATATTCCCCATGCCCTCACGTCCATGAGTAGTTCTCTAAGCACAACGTGGGCCTGGCAGGACATACAGTACCCCTAGCAGTTCTCTTCAAATAAAGCCACACTCACCAGTTTCCCCAACCCCATCACTCATGAATGGACTGAAGGTAAGGGATGGCTGTGTATCCCAGAACTGCCTGGGTCCTGTGTTAGTTGATCACTCTTGCTACAATAATGCTGCGTAACAACCAACCACAAAATCAGTGTAGTACAACAATCAACACTGAGTTCTTGCTCCCAAGTTTCCCAGCTGGGACAGCTGTGCTCCACATGTCTCCCATCCTCCTGGGGACAAAGGCTCCTCCTGGGACCAGTGGCCTAGCCAGGGCATGTTCTCCCCTCATGGTGATGGCAGAAGGCAAGACAGCAAGCCGAGCTAACGACACAGCACATCTCAAGACCTCTGTTTGTGTAATATCTGCTAACATCTTATTGGCTAAAGTAAGTCATAGGACTGCGTCAAAGACAAAGGGATGGAGAAATACCTGCTCACCTTTGTGTAAGAAACTGTATTAATATGGCAAAGGGAATGACTACCAGGAGGAGTAAAGGGTGAGCGTCAGAAAATCAATCTGCTGAGGTCCACTTTCTCGGTCACATTTATCTGCATCTCTTCCACATAGAAAACACTTATTCCCAAGACCCCCAAAAGTCTTTCCAATCATGATCTCAAAAATCTTATGCTCTGAGTCAAGTCTGGAATTGACTCCTTTTTTTTTTTTGAAACAAGTTCTCACTCTGTTGTTACCCAGACTAGAATGCAGTGGTGTGATCATAGCTCACTGCAGCCTCAAACTCCTGGCCTCATGCAAGCCTCCTGTCTCAGCCTCTCAAAGTGCTGGGACTATAGGTGTGCTCCACCACACCCAGACTAATGTGGTTCCTTTTGGTCAATCAATCCATGATCTATAAAAACAAATTAGGGCTGGCCAAGTTCTACTCCCTGGGGTTGATTCCCCAATCCATTGTTCACAGCCCTTGGCTCTGCTCTCTGAAAGCCTTTCCTTTTCTGTCAGCACTTTTCTCACCACTTCTAAAGTGAACATTGGAAAGTATGACCTTGGACAACTGAACATCTTCCTTAGCCTTTTTCCTCCCAGAAGAAATTTGGAGAGCTAGATGTCTTTTTTTTTTTTTTTTTTGTAGAGACAGAGTCTCACTTTATCGCCCTGGGTAGAGTGCCGTGGCGTCACACTGCTCACAGCAACCTCCAGCTCTTGGGCTTAAGCGATTCTCTTGCCTCAGCCTCCCTAGTAGCTGG